>CAUYUJ010022459.1:260000-463562 GCA_963575745.1 Prorocentrum cordatum
CTCTCTCTCCCTCTCTCTCTCTCTCTATCTATATTTTTTTTCTCTCTCTCTCTTCTCTCTCATCTCTCTCTCTCTCTCGTCTCTCTCCCTCTCTCTCTCATCTCTTTTCTTTCTCTTTCCTCTTTTTTTCTCTCTCTCTCTCTCTCCTCTCTCTCTCTTCTCTCTCTCTCTCTCTCTCTCCTCTCTTCTCTCACTCTCTCTCCCTCTCTCTTCTCTCTCTCTCTCTCTCCTCTCTCTCTTTCTCTCTCTTTCTCTCTCTCTCTCTCTCTCTCTCCTCTCTCTCTCTCACTCTCTCCTCTCTCTCTCTCTCTCGTCTCCTCTCTCTCATCCTCCCCCTCCTTGCTCTTTACCTCTCTCTCCTGTCTCTCTCTCTCTCTCTCGCTCTTCTCTCTCTCTCTCTCTCTCTCTCTCCCCCTTTCTCTCTCTCTCTCTCTCTCTCTCTCTCCTCTTTCTCTCTCTCTCTCTCTCTCCTTCTCTCTCTCTCTCTCTCTCTCTCTCTATATATATATATATCCCTCCCTCCCACTTACTGTCTCCCAGTCCCCCATCCCTTATCCTGAACCCCACCCTTCCTGTCCCCTTCTCCCCCCCCCAGACCTTGCCCGTGCTTTTTGGGGGGCCGGCGAGGTTGTCGCGGCCGCTGGGCCGAGCGACGTTGTTGTCGCGGCCGCTGCGCCGCAGCAGCCTCGTCGCGCCAGATCTGCGCAGCTGGCGGCGGCGTGGGCTAGGCTTCCTGGCCCATCCGTGGCGGAGGATAGTTACAGGGCTCTCGACCACGATGCCTTAGTCCAGATCACCATCAGGCGTGATGAGTGCATCCGAGAGCTGAGGAGAGAGGTCCACTTGTTCCAGCAGCGCGAGCGGCGTCAGTCGGAGCCGTCGCAGGCGGTGGTCCTCGCACATGCTCGGGCCCACTCCCTGAAAGTGTTCGAGATTGAGCGGGAAAGGAATGGCCTTGGGAAAAGATTGACCGCGTCAGGGAGTTTAGCCCTGTCGCTCCGGGCCGTTCTATCGAGCGCCTCTGGCAAGAAGGTCGGCATCGGCCTGTGGAGGACGTGAGTGGGCAGACAGTGCAGAGAGGGATCTTGCGGCTTGCTGCTTGCATACTTCAGAGGTCTCGGGTATTCCGCGCCATGCATCAACTACGGGTGGCACATGCTGCGGGGATTGCGGCAAAGTCAAAGAAGTGCCTCTACCAGGTGTCAGCACACTCGTTTTCGAGTGATGCCACGAACGCTGAAGTATGGAGGAAAAGCGAGGTGCGTACTACTGAAATTTATAGCGGTTACTTGGCCGATGCTGGTGAGTTGTCTAACAAATCTTTCGAGTCTTGTTTCCACCAGTTGTTTGCTCGTCTTGGGCGGCAAGGCCGGTTCGACGTGCGGATTGCTCAGGAAACAAATCAAAAGCGCTGGTTGCCCGACATGGGCTGAGGACTTCCCTGACAGCAGGGCGGCCGTCTACGCCTTCCGCGACGGCTGGCGCGAGCAAGTCCGGCAGGCTCGGGCATCGGGGGCCATCTGCCACACCATCCACCTCTACGCGGCTGACGGGGGATCAGATCAACAGGTTTTCAAGAAGGTCGTCAACGCAGGCGCGATATCAGACGCGTTGTCCCTCTTCGTTGCGGTGCCGTGTGTTTTACATGTAGGCGCTCTTGTCAGCAAGTCGACCATATCTATCGTCGACGAGTTTTTGGAGTATGAGGGGGTTCCTTGGAAATTCTTCGGGCCCACCGCCAAGCTGATCCATGTCTGGCGCGAGTCGGCCCGGGACGCGATGAAGCTCTGGCGTTCCGAATACGGCGCCCAGTCCGCCATGGACCACGTGTTCTCACTTCCACCGAGCGCTATTTCTGGCAGGCACCCCCCCGACAAAACCTGCTTGCCCTCGACCTCGACCCCTCGGTTGCTGCTGTGGGTGGGGCCTCCACTTCACGGATGCTTGCGATGCGGCTGATGTAAATCGTTGCAACTCATGTTATATGTTGCTCATCTTGAGATATAAGTGGTGCAAAGCAACTTATAACTGCCATACTACGTTGTTTATATGATATATCTTTCCCGAACGATGCATTGCAATGTATCGCGATGCAGGCGTTATAAAGGCTCTTGCGCCCAATTAACTTCGCACCGCCCAAACAGTTACAACATGATATAACTACGTTATATCGTCTGCGCAAGTTTGCATCGTACGCAGCGCAACGATACGACGGGTTACGAAACGTTAAGAAACGATACGAAACGATACGAAACGGTTCGGAAGCTCGCTCCGAAAGCATACGTCGACGAAAAAGTTCGGAGGTTCGCCCCGAGTATCGATGGATAAACATGAGGCGGTGCGGAGCTTGGGCGGCGAGCCAAAACTGTAACTGTTTGGGTGGTTCTGATTTCGTTTTTAAATGAGGTGCGAGGAGGGTGGTAAGATGTTCCAAACTTGGAACTGAAAGGGGGTCTGAATTGCCGCCAGGCAAGTCCGCTAGTGTTCCAAGTGGGGTCGTCAACGTTGTTGCTGCCGCTCGCCGCCCCGATGCCCCCCCCCGTCGTTGTCCTCGGCCCAAGGCTGTCCTTTGACCCCTCCCGTCTCCACCCTCCACCCCCATCCCTCCTCATCGTCCGTTGACCCATATACCTGCTCCGCCTTATCCTCCTCGTTCTCCTCCTCCCATTCTTCCTTCTCCTCTTCCTCTCCCCCCCTCATCCTCCTCCATTTTCCCCCCTCCTCCTCCACGTCGTCCTGCTCTCCTCATCCTGTCCCCCCTCTTCCCCATCCCCGTCTTCGTCCTCTTCCTCCGCAGCAATTTCTTCCTTTGTCCTCGCGTTCCGTTCCCTCTTCCTCTTTCGCCTCCTCCTCCTCCTCCGCAGCCCCCCCCCCTCCCCCCCGCCCACCATCGCCCCGCTGCTCAGCTGGAACTCCAGATCGGCAGGCACGGGGCCCCGTCGGGCCGTCCCAGGCACGGACATGAGGGGAGGAAAAGGAATTCTAGACGCTTCGCGGCGTATCCCCACGCGTTACCACGCCCTCTTGAATTTTTCATTGCGGGCCGCAGATCAAAAAAAAATCCCCACGAGCCCATCCAGAAACGATGTCCAGGCGAGTTGAGGTGATCAGGGAAGTGCGGCAACAAAGAGGAGGACGGCCGAACCGTGCAAAGGAGTGAGCAGGAGAAGGAGGAGGTGGATGGATGGATGGATGAGGGAGTGGGAAGAAGGAGGATGAATAGGATGAGGAGGAGGCGGAGGAGGAGGACGAGGAGGAGGAGGAATAATAGAAAGAGTAGGAGCAGGAAGGAGGAACAGGAGGAGGAGGAGGGCAAGCACAGGGGCCAGAGGTCTCATGGATGCCTCTCGGAGCCTCTTAGGGGTATCTCTTGGGCGATTCTTGGTGGCCTCTTGGGACGTCTTGGGGGTCTCTTGGCGATCCTGGGGGGTTCTTCGGTGTCGTGGGTGCCTCGGGGGGGGGGGGGGGGGGGCGCGGGGGGGGGGGTGGGGGGGGGGGGGGGGGGGGGGGGGGGGGGGTCGGGGGTGGGGGGGGCCTCATCTTGGGGCGCTTAGGTCTTCCTTGAGGGGCCTCCTGGGGGCATCTTGGGAGCCTCGCTGGGCCATCTCGGGGCCTCCTGGGCGCTTGTTGGGGCCATCTTGGGGAGGGGGGGGGGGTCGGTCAACGAAGGGGGGTCCCTCAACTAAAGCCCCCCCCCAGGACCCCCCCCCTGGAAATAAAAAAGGCCGCCAATCATTTTCTAATGATTTTGGGGCAAAAACCTTCGTAATCATGAATTTCGTTTTCCTCGCCGAGGCCGTTTTGGCGCTCTGACGTACCCCGCGCCCCCCCCCCCCCCGCCCAGGTCCAGAGGGGAGGGGGAGGGGTAAACCCCTCCCCGAAGGGGAAGAGTGAGGAGTGAAGGAGGAAACGCCACGCCCTAAACCACCGACGCCCAGAGGGCTGGTGGGATTTAGAGGGAGGCGGGTGGTGGACAAAGGGAAAAGGAAACATGGAAAGGCGTAGGAGGATGAACCAGAAGAGGATAAGGAGGCGGAGCAGGAAAACATACGAGGACGAGGATGGAGAGGAGGGAGGAGGAGATGAACGACGATGAAGCTGATCGGCGCAGACACGAGGAGGGGGAGGAGGAGGGGCAGTAGGGAAGGACCCAGTGGAGGAGATGGGGGAGGGAGAGGAGGACAATAAGGAGGAGAGGGAGGAGGAAGCGGTGGCTGCGGAGGACTCGGCGGTTGGGGGAACCGCTCAGGGGCAATGCCAGGGACCGACATTACACAGTTGGGGGACCGAAGGGAGGTGCATGGGGGCACGGGGCGGAGACGGGCGTCGGTTGGATGACACTTTCGCCTGGGATGTTCAACGATGGGACAAACGGAATGGAGCATGTGTTTTGGCATGTTTTTTTTCTCACTACTAGAGAGAGTGCGCGGGCGGAGCCTCTTCGTGCAGCGGGCGAGCCTCTGATGTCCCGACGTAGCAACAGCATTTCCCCATGAGTTGATACTGGGAAAACTGCACATGCGCACATAACACAACAAAATCAGTTCCCCTTGGCATTCGAACTCACGTGTTTCACGAGGTTCGCCCATGACACTTCAGGGTTCGTGCGCCAAGAGAACGCACGATCTACTATTTCTCCCCTCCGCAAGGCCCTCCAAGCACCCTTGGCCATGCTTGTGTATACCCGCCGCCCAACTGCCGTGGGCCACGCGTGGGTCGCTTTCCTTCCATTGGGAAAGGGGGTGATGCAGGAACGGGAGGGGGGAACAGGGAGGCGGTCACTAAATTGCCCCCCTGGTAGTGACCACCCCTATGCCGCTGGACCCTGTTGGGGCTCACTCGGGGGCCTCTGGTAACCGTATTGGGCCCTTCTGGGTGCCGTCCTGGAGCTTCTGATGGGCACAGTTGCAAGACAGAGGGCGTGGGGGTGTCACTGAACTGCTCCCTGGTAGTGGCCTTGGCCGTGGCTGGTGCTGGCATGGAGCTTGCTGAAGCTTCCTTGGGGGCCTGTGGAGGCCGTCTTGGAGCCATCTTGGAGCTGTCTTGCAGTACTGATGGTGCACCGTGCGAAACGGTGTGGGGTCACTGAACTATCACCTGGTAGTGACCACCCCAATGCCGCTCCTGGAGCCGTCATGGGCCCTGTTAGGGATCCCTCGGAGGCCTCTGGTAACCGTATTGCGCCCTTCTTGGAGCCGTCTTGGAGCATCTGGTGGGCCCAGTTGCAAGACAGAGGGCGGGGGGTGGTGTTGACTGAACTGCTCCCTGGTAGTGACCTGGGCCGTGGCTGGCGTCGTCCTGGAGCCTGCTGAAGCTCCCTTGGGAGCTTCTGGAAGCCGTCTTGGGGCCATCTTGGAGCTGTCTTGGAGCCCTGATAGGGGCCCGTGCGAAACAAGGGTGTGGTCACTAAACTGTCCCCTGGTAGTGACTGCATCCCATGCTGCTCCTGGAACAATCTTGGACCCTGTTGGGGCTCTCTCGGAGGCCCCTGGCAACCGTATTTGGCCCTTCTTGGAGCCGTCTTGGAGCTTCTGGTGGGCCTGGTTGCAAGACAGAGGGTGGAAGGGTGTCGCTGAACTGCCCCCTGATAGTGACCTGGGCGGTGGCTGGTGCTGTCCTAGAGCTGGCTGAAGCTCCCTTGGGAGCCTCTGACGGCAGTATTGGAGCCATCGTGGAGCAATCTTGGAGCTGTCTTGGAGCCTTGATCGGGGCCCCGTGCGAAACAAGGGGGGGAGGGGGGCGTCGCGAAACTGTCCACTGGCAGGAGGAGGAGGCGGAAGAGGAGGAGGAGGAGGAGGAGGACGAGGAGGAGGAGGAGGAGGAGGAGGAGGAGGAGGACGAGGAGGAGGAGGAGGAGGAGGAGGAGGAGGAGGAGGAGGACAACGAAGAGGAGGAGGAGGAGGATGACCACCCCTGCGCCGCTCCTGGAGCAGTCTTGGACCCTGTTGGGGTTCTCTCGGGGGCCGCTGGTCACCGCATTGAGCCCTTATGGTGGCCGTCTTGGGGCACCTGGCATGCCCCGTGCAAGACAGGGTGTGGTCACTAAACTGTCCCCTGACAGCGACCACCCCTGGGCAGCGCCTGGATCAGTCGTTGGGCCTGGGGTGAGGGGAGGTGCTCGCGCCCCTGCGGCGCCTTCAGCGCGCTTGCGATTCTAGACGGTAATCGGGGCGGCAGGGAGTCGCCGTCAAGCGCGGCATCATGAAGCAACGGTATTCGATGGGAGCAGCTGGCTTGGTGGGGACCCCTGGATACACCAAATTCTGGAGAACGCTCTTCGTGTCGGCCGCGGGGCGCTTCATGGCTGGCTTAGCAGCCGCGGGGCGCCTCATGGCTGAGGGTGGCCCCTTGCCCTTCTTGCCCGAGAGCGCCGCCTTGCTCTTCTTCGGTGGTGGTGTATCGTGCTCCTCGTAGTCGTCGTCGTCGCAGTCGGAGTCCACCGCCGCGCGGCTCCGCTTGCCGTTGTCGAGCACCGTCTCGAACCTCTGCGCGGGGCGCGGTCGGGGGAGATCGACGGTGGCGACCGCGAGAGGGCGACGGCCGCCTGGGCGTGAGTCTGGGCTCGAGTGGGTCTGGCCAACATCGGCGCGTGCGTGGGGAAATCTCATCGCGGTCTGAATTCGGGCCTGCGCGATGCCCGCGTAAGCTGCGAGGTGGGTGGGCGGGGCGGGCGCGGTGAGGGGGGCGGGTGGGGCGGGCGGGTTGCGAGCGCCACCCTTAAACAATGAGGCGCGGCGTGGAGCGGGAGGGAAGATGCAGGACAAGGAGGCGGAGGAGGAGGAGGAGGAGGAGGAGGAGGAGGATGTCGACAAGGACGAGGGTGAGGAGGGTGAGGGGATGTGGAGAAGGCGAACGTTGATGCTGATGAGGCGGAGGAGGAGTGCGGGGAAACGCATGGGGGGGCAGGGTGAGGGGGTGAGACGGAGGAGGCGGAGGTGGAGGTTAAAAAAGACGAGGAGGTGAGGTTGAGAAAGAAAGAGAGAGAGAGAGAGGGAGAGAGAGAGAGAGAGAGAGAGCGATATAGAGAGAGAGATGATGGTGGGGAAGGTGAAACAACCGAGGGAGGGGCATGGATATATATATATATATATATACATACATGCATAGAGAGAGATATAGTGAGATAACGAAGGCATATGGAAGAGGTGTCGGAGCCACGTCGGGCGGATGGGGAGGAGGAAGATGGAGAAGGACATGATATGGAAATGTGGAGGAAGCGGATATTGATGAGGAGGGCGAAGGAAACGCGAAAGGAGGATAAGCAATCGCTCGCGCTCGATAGAGAGAGTGAGAGAGAGAGAGAGAGAGCGACACACACACGCACACACACACACGCACGCACGCACGCACGCACGCACACACACACACACACACACACACACACACACACACACACACACACACACACGCACACACACACACACACACGCACACACACACACACACACACACGGAAGGTGACTAGAACGAGACACAGAGAGAACGAGAGAGAAAGAGAGGGCGAGAGTGAAAAGGAGCCACAGAGAGAGAGGTAGGGAGAGAGAGAGAGAGAGAGAGAGAGAGAGAGAGCGAGAGAGAGAGAGAGAGAGAGCAAGAAAAAATGCGATAGCAAACGAGAGAGAGAGAGAGAGGGGAGGGATAGTGAGAGGGAGAGGGGGAGGAGGGCATAGGTTCCGAGGCCTTCGTAGGAGGTACACCAAGGAGAGTTCACCCCGTGACGGACCTCGCCCTGATCTCGTCGAGGGGCCTCGCCATGCCGCCAGCGGCAGCAGGCGGCCCGCCGCCAGCCGTGCTTCCTCTAGGGGCAAGGGGTGGGGGGCGACGGCGACGATCGACCGACAGCTACGGCGGACGGAGGAATGAGAAGGAGGAAGGAGACCATGAGAATGAGGAAGGAGGCGGTGGATGCGAGATGGAGGATGGACATGGAAGGACACGGGCTGCGCGTGACCGCTGCTAGGGGGTGGTGCTAAGCGGTGTCCTGCGGGAGCCGCAGCGCCGCCGCCCTGGCCCGCGGCGACGACCGCCGCGACCGCCGAGGCGCCGCCCGCGCCCGCGACCGCGGCGGGCGGCGGCGGCGGCGGCAACGCAAGGAGGCCGCTCGGCGCGGCGCCGTTGGGCTGCTGATGCGGCTGCGGCATCGGCAGTGGCAGCATGGCGTGCTGGAAGGCGTCCTGGCGAGAAGCCCGCGGCTCGTCGTAGATCACCAATCCTGGCACGAACGGGTCGGCTGCCCGAGGCCTGTGTTGACTGGGGCGGCGCCCGTAGTCGCCCGTGCGGGCCCTCATGTCACGGACGCCCGCGGCGACGGACGCGTGAGTCGAGCGGCGCGGGAGGCGATCGCACAACATCTGGATCCTGCTGCTGTGGATGCGGGAAGGCACGGGGTCGAATCCAGCGGGGTACGCACTTGCGTACACGTCGGCGTGCGTGGTCTTCATGTCCGTCGGCGCCTGCGGGTACGCCCGCGCCACTCCGTGGTGTAGCAGCGCGCCCCTCCCGCGCATGACGGCGATCGCCTGGCCGATCTCGACCTTCTTCCTGACGGCCTCGGGCCCGTCGACAACGATCTCGCCCGAAGGCCCAGCGCGAACCATGACGACCGTAGCCCATATCGACTTGAGGGTGCCCTCGCTGGGGTGCACCAGGCCGATGGCGTCGCAACGCGATACGATGGAATGCAATATGGCATTCCACGTTGTGCCAGGCTGCGCCCAGAGGTCCCACATGGCATCGGTCATCCACTCCCAGAAGTGGTCGCACGACTGCCTGGGCGCCTGCGCGGTCGCAGCCGAAGAACGAGTTGGGGCGCCGACTTTGGAGTTCACCAGCTGCGTCAAGTTCCCGCGCTGCGGGAGGGTGAAGCTCGTTGCCTGGACGGCCGTCAATATCTCAGTGGCCTCCAAGAGCGTCAGGGTGGGATGGTTCGACAAGACCTCGGTCACCCTAGCGTGGCTGGCCGCCAAATCACCTGCCCCCGACGCCGCCTCGGTCACCCTCATGTGCTCCAGCACTTGCCGCACCTGGGCCGAGCACGCACCAGACATGGCACGCCGTGGGCCGTGCCTTCGGCTGTCGAAAATAAGAAGCGCAACCAGATCGCGCCAAAACGGCTCGGTACGTGAGCACCCCAAAGCGGTGGCAGGATGAGGCGGGGGGGGGGGGGGTAGGCGAGGATGGCATGGGCCCTAGGGAACACCACGAGAGGCCCGCCAGCTTGTACGCGGCCCAAGGTTGCTTCCAAGACAGCGTGCGCAAGAGCGGGTGCGCGCCATGACAGACCTCGAAATCATTTGCACGCCGCGCCAGCATTGCGTACATGCGCAGGAAAGTGCACGCGTTGAGGCATGGGCTGCGTACGCAGCAAGAAACGCCACGAAATGTCCGAGACACCCTGTAATCCCATCGGGGCCGTCGTTGGGTCCGTCTTGGGCCACCCGCGGGGCAGAGCCAATGGGGGCGCCTTGGAATTGGATGCGCAGGCGCGGGGGGCGAGTGGGGGGGGAGGGGGTGCATCTTATATCAGCACTAACGCTGCGCTGGGTTCCCTCTACCCTTGTGTCCGACAATCCTGCGTTCAACGCCTCGTCTGAAGAAGCGCTCTGCGTCGCTTAGATGGCGCTCATCCCTCCTCGCAGTCTCGTTTTCATGACCTATATCCTCTCCCTCTCTCTCTCTCTCTCTCTCTCTCTCTCTCTCTCTCTCTCGTCTCTCTCTCTCTCTCTCTCTCTCTCTGTCCTTCTCTCTCGCGCGATGCCCCCCCCCCCCCCCCCCCCCCCCCCCCCCCCCCCCCCGCATTCCTGCGCATCTATCATGTTCTCTCGTTCCCGAGGGCCCTCGGATCCTTGGGGGGAGGGGATGCTGCCTTTCTCGTATCGCTCTCTCTCTCTCTCTCTCGCTCTCTCTCTCTCTCTCTCTCTCTCTCGCTCTCCCGATCTCCCTCTCTCTCTCTCTCTCCTCTCTCTCTCTCTCTCTCCTCTCTCTCGCTCTCCCGATCTCCCTCTCTCTTCTGTATTAGTTATCCGAAATCGTGCAAAAAAAAATAAAGAGTAACAAAAAAAAAGAAAAACAAAGAGAAAGGCAATAAAAAACAGGCATTGATTCCGCATCATATTGCATCCCTCCCCCTTCTCCATCGGCTTCGCGCCTCCCCCTCCCTCCCCTCATCTCCTCCCCCGCCCCGCCATCCTGCACCGCCCGTCAACCTTCCCCCCCCCCCCCCCCCCCCCCCCCCCCCCCACCCACCACCACCACCACCAACCAACCCCGCCACCCCGTCCTCCCACCGCAGTCACTCCACCCGCCCCCGTCACCCCCATCCTGCCTTACCCACCCGCGCGCTTCGCTCGCCCTGCCACCCGCCTCAGTTCGGCGCACTCCTCGCCAGGATCGCTGCCCCTCGGAGGAACTCTGCCGAAAGCACATACAGAACCGCATGAAGGGGGCCTCGCGACCACCCCCCTCCCCCCTCCCCACCTCACATCGGCGAACCCCTCGCGATGACCTCGGCCCCATTGGGGGCCCCGCCGAAGACTGAGCGCCGCTGGGCGCTTGCTGTTTTGAACCCAATGTGTTCACGCGCGGGTAGTCCTACGCGGCACCGCGAGCGCCCCAGGAGACCCGACTGCGGCCAGCATATACCCAAGATGGCTCCAAGGCGCGACCAGGGCGTCTCTCAAGATGGGCGCGACCAAGATGTCTCTCAGCTCCCCGAAACTCCTTAAACCGCAGGGGCCGCGAAATTGCATTCACGCCGTGGTGGGGAGTTCGCCCCCCCCCCCTTGGCCTGAAATCAAATTCTTAACGCTTCGCGTATCCCCACCAGCCCATCCAAAAACTATGTCCAGGCGACTTGCGGTGATCAGGGAAGCGAGGGGGCATGCAGAGTAGCAAAGGGTTTGGGGGCCCGTCTTGCCCAAGAGGGCGAGGGTGGAGGAGGAGTCGGAGGAGGATGAGGAGGAGGAGGGGGAGGAGGGGCAGCAGGTGGGAAAAGTGGGAGGAGGGAGGAGGGAGGAGGGGAAATATGAGGATGATGAGGAGGAGGGGGAGGAGGAGGAGCAGGAGGAGGGGAGGAAGAGAAGAGGAAAGGAGAGGGAGGAGGAGGAGGGGGAGGCTGATATAGTGGAGGAGAAGGATGAGGAGTAGGCCGACAAGGAGGAGGAGGAGGATGAGGCGGAGGATGAGGAGGAGGAGGAGGACGAGGAGAAAGATGAGAAGGAACAGGAACAATGACGTGCACAAGAGCCTCCTAGGATGTCCCTTGCCAGTTGTTTTGGAGTCCTCTTGGAGCGCCTGGGGGATTATTGGATGTCTCGGGGATCCTCTTGAGGCCTCTTGGGGGTCTAGGGAGCCTCTTGAGGGCCTCTCGGGGGCCTCTTGGGTATCCTGGGCGCATCTTGAGGCCCTCTTGGGGCGCTCTTGGGAGCCTTGGGAGCGCTCTTGGGGCCATCTTGGAGGTGATCGATCAAAGGAAGGGGGTCACCCAATTAGCGCACCCCCTCGGGAGCCTCTAAAATCGCATCTTGGACTCTTCTTGGGACGCTCTTGGAGCGCTCTTGGGCGCTCTTAGGGCCGTCTTGGTGCCATCTTGAGCCCCTCTTGGGGCCCTCTTGGAACCATCTTGAGGCCTCGAATGGCCATCTGAAGCGAAAAGGCGAGAAAGCAACACACATTGATTTTCCTTAGGTTTGGGGCCCATTTGGGCCGCCTGGGGGGCCTCCTTGGGAGGCTACGTGGCCAATCGGAGTCGTCTTGGGGCGGTCTTGGTGTCTTTTGGAGCATCCCCGGGGCCATCAAGGGCACCAGGAGAGAACCAAGAGCGCTCCAAGAGGGCTCCAAGAGGGTCCTAAATTTAACAGAAATTTAACAGAACGCGCTCTCCAACAACGACGTGGTTTCTGTTAAATATCTGTTAAATTATATGCCCTCTTGGGGGCCTCTCAGGGCCCTGAGACGGCCCCCGCAAGGTCCCAGGAGGGCCCCAAGAGCGCTCCAAGAGGGCTCCAAGAGGGCAAGAAATTGAGCAGAAATTCAACAGAACGCACTCTCCAACAACGAACTGGTTTCTGTCAAATTTCTGTTAAATTCTGGGCTCACTCGGGCGTCTCTGATAGCACTGAAACAGCTCCCGCAGCCCTCCAGAAGGACTTCAGGAGGGCCCCGAGAGGGCTCCAAGAGGGCCCGAAGCTTAACAAAAAATTAACAGAACGCGCTCTCCAACAACGACGTGGTTTCTGTTAAATATCTGTTAAATTCTATGCCCTCTTGGGGCTCTCTCAGGGCCCTGAAACGGCTCCCGCAAGGCCCCAGGAGGGCCCCAAGAGCGCTCCAAGAGGGCTCCAAGAGGGCCAGAAAGCGAAGAGAAATCTAACAAAACAGAAGGAGGAGGAGCAGCAGCAAGAGCGCAACAATTTTACGACAGAGGAACAGCAAGGGGGCGCGGGCAGGCAAGGATCTGCCAGTCGTCCACGTGGCCCATGTCACTGGAAGCTGAACCCGTCGTCGGCCTGGCGTTCCGGCAAGCCGGAACTTTTTGCAGGACGGGAGCTAGCAATGCCCTCCTTCAGTTTCCTGTCCTCTCGCCCCTGCCCCTTCTCCTCCTCCTCCCCCCCCCTCCCCCCCCCCAGCAGCACGACAAATCTAACCTTATTTTGTGGTGCTGATGTCCTCCTCCTCCTCCTCCTCCCCCTCCCCCCCCTTCCCCCTCCCCAGCAGCACGACAAATCTAACCTTAATTTTGTGGTGCTGATGTCCTCCTCCTCCTCCTCCTTCTCCTTCTCCTCCTCCACCACCCCATCCTTTTCCTCCCCCTCCTCCCCCTTCACCTCCTCCGCCTCCTCTCCCCCCTCCCCCCTCCCCCCCTCCTTCCTCCTCCGCCTGACGTGTCCAAAGACCAACAGAGACTTGGCGGATGCAGTCGTTCGCCGCCCCTACTTCCTCTCCATCTCGCCGCTGCCCTCCTAGCCATCATCTTTCTATTCCACTGCGATGTCCTCGCGAGTGTCTGCGCCCGCCCCCCCATCTCGACGCCCCCCCCTTCTCGACAAGGTTACGAGACGAAGACGGGACTGGCGAGGGCAGCGGTTCGGGGTCGTGGCGAATGGGGTTTTAAGAGCGGGCCGATCGGCTCCCCGATGTGGATGACATTGGAACCATCTTCGGGACCCCAAGGGAACTTGCGAAACCGATACCCTGGATGACACCTCGGAGGGAGCCCTGGCGGATACCTGCGGATACCCTGCGGATACCCTGCGGATACCTTCGGTCGGAACCCTGCGGATACCCTGCGGATACTCTTGAAACCTCTTATGAACGTTACCCAAGATGAGCTCGAGTGCTCCCTGGCGGATACCTGCGGATACCCTGCGGATACCCTAAGCCTTTCAGCTCAAATCTGATGGCGTTCAGGATGTAACCCATACGATATGCCAGCTAAGGCGGGGTGATCACCATGCTAACCACGGCGATGGTGGCAATGATGGCGACGATCACGGTGCTGACGACGCTGATTGCAATGGCGACGGCGCTGGCGATCATGACGATTCTGGTGGGCATAGCGGTGATGTCGGCGATGGAAATGGTGATGGTGATGATGATGACGGTGATGATGATGCTGATGATGATGCTGATGATGATGACGATGATGATGATGATGACGATGCTGATGATGATGCTGATGATGATGATGATGATGATGATGTTGCTGATGATGATGATGATGATGATGATGATGATGAGTTTGCTGCAAGTGCGATGGCGGGGCGAAGCCTCCAGGCTGACATATAGTCGAATGCATCACTGGCAGCGCGAGCGCGGGGCAGAGCCTCCATTGCTCGCAGTTCGCCTATGCAGACAATCATTTTGATTGCATCTAGCTACAACCACGAACAGTTGTCGCGCCTGCGATCTATTCGGTCCTGCCGTGCTTCGCGGCATCCTGCGGCGCAGCCGCTGGACGCTTCATGGATGCTTTGGCCGCGCGCCTGCGAGAACCCGCGGGAGCGCCCTCGACCTGGAAGGAATCGGGGATGGGGTGGGTGGGGCAAGCACCGAAACGAGCCATCCTCGAATGCGAGCGGGGGTGTGCCGAGAAGTGTAACGCTTCGTCAGTGTCACCCAAGGGCGATAATAGGGCGGCTTACTGCTCCTCATATGCTCTCCTGAGAGCTACTCTCTGTTTCCCCCATCGCCATCACCCCGCCACCATCCCTACCATCCCTCTCCCCTGCGTTCATTCGGGCCCCAGGGAAATCAGGAACAAAAAAACAAAACAAAAAACGAAAACTCGAAAATCCTGGCGCGTCTGCTTATAAACCTCATATCTTTGACCCAGGGCTCCTTCACGACTACCTGCGAAGGGTCCGCGCCGCCGTCGGCAGCTGCCGCGCCGCCGTCGGCAGCTGCCGCGCCGCCGTCGGCAGCTGCAGCGCCGCCGTCGGCAGCTGCCACGCCGCCGTCGGCACTGCCGCGCCCGCGTCGCCCTCCTCCTCCTCTGCATCCTCGGTACTGCCTGCCGCCCCCTCGACTGTCGGCATGTCCTCGATGAGACCTCGGGCAGAGCGAGAGACGATCCGTGGAAAGGGCGATGACGATCGACCGACTCAAACGAGGCAACGACAAGCACCGCCGAACGAGCGCAGAATCCTAATATCGTGGCGGTACCGATTGAGGAAGCCAAGCAGCGCACCCTCGAGCTTCGTCTTCGCGTCGAAGTGGTCGTCGAGGGCGTGCTGCGCCTCCTGGAGCTTCTCGACGACCAGCTCCCTGGAGGCGCCGCTCCCGTCCTCGAAGAGCCCAGGCATGACCTCAATGAACGAGCTCAACTTGGCCTGGGCGGCGTTGGCCCTCTTCATGAGGGCCGTGCTGACGTACTCCTTACCCTCCTCGCTCGATGCGGTGACAAGGGACGCAGCCATTCCTGTGACCCGCTCGGTCGCAGTGTCCATGAACTTGTCGAACTTCTTGACGAGGCCAGCTGGCAGCCCCTTGACCTTGGGTTCCCTAGGCTCCCTGGGCTCTTTCTTAGCGGCAGGCGCCTTCTTGATCCGACCCTCGGCGATGATGTCCCGCCCCTGCTCGTGCCTGTCCTTGTTGACGGCCTCCGAGCTGTGGGAGTAGGTCGGCACCCAAACGAACTCTTGGCCCGTGTAGTCACATGTCATTCTGGGAGCCCGCGCCAGCAAGAGAGCCAGCGCGGACTTGTCTTTCTTGAAGCGATCCAATTCGCCGACCTCAGTGACCAGCACGTAATCTCCAGAAGCCTTGTTGGTATCGATGTTCTCCTGAACTTTCGTCTTCACCGTGTATTCGCTGATCTTCGCAGCGAGGGCTGGGCCGTAGAGCGCGCCAGCATTCTTCATGAGCTCCGAGCGGGCCTCGGCAGACAGCTCGGACCACCCCTCGAAGCGAGTCGGATCGGAGCTTCTCAAGGTGGATATCCTCTTCTTCAGGGAATTGCACGGGCCGCAGATCCACGAAATTGGCTCACCTGTGGCGCGCGAGCGCTGCTTCGGCGTGCAGACAGACGCGGGGCGCTGCTGGTCGCACTCGGCGCACTGCACCTGCGGCGTCGACAGCACTACAGATTCGTCGGCCATCGCTGAAGAAGAGTGACGGCGCTGCGATCGCTTCGCGTCGCGCGGCAGCACGGCGCGCCTCCAGCCAAATGGGCTACGCGCGCAGACGCAGTGGAGATGGAGATGGCGATGGAGGGATAGGGGCGAGGGTGGGATGTGTTGCAGCGGATTTGGAGGGAGGCGGAGGAGAGGGGCGGGTGATGATGATGATGATGATGATGATGAAGCGCCTTGAAAGGTCGGTCCTCCCATAACACAAACCTGAGAAGCCACCAATACGCCAAATGCGTAAGGTAGAGAGAGAAAGAAGGCGAAGAAGCAGGAAAGAATAGAAGCGGAGAATAAGTAAAGCCCAACCCAGGATTGAAACCCAGGATACTGAAAGAAAACATAAATGAAAGACTGTCCAAGATCCCAAATAAATCCCACCACTAGGTTCCTCTTGTGTTGAATGAAGATAGAGAAACAGAAGAAAAGGGATGCCCAAATTTGACTAACAAGATCTTGAGTGACAATTGGGTCCCAACTTTGAAAGCACATGGTCCCAAGGTCTAAAGTAAGAGGTGAAGAAAACTTTCATTAAGTCCCATGAAACCCATTTAACATGAGTAGTGATCAAGGCTGATATATATGACTAAAAGAGAATCTGAATGATAAACTGAACGACCCAAGCACGCAATGAAACCAGAAGATACGGAGGCACGCAAGATGAACGGTCAAAGCTGAATGAGATCCCAACCATGAGAACCCACGCCAGACCTGTCGAGGAATATGTAATATGGATGAATTCAAACTAATATGGAGAACGCAAGGTGGCTGGAATTGTTTATAACCTTTTGTATTTGCAAACCACCATCGTAGGCGAGCCGCCGACGTTTGAACTGAAATGTCTGAGGACCCTATCCCCAGGACATAAGAAATACATGCAAGAAAGACTGAGAAAGACTGAGAGCCCTCCAAGAAGCCGCAGGCCCACGCACCACGGACACCAGAAGATTCCAGTCTAAGGAAGTCCCAGGAGTGCTCTTCAGCCATACCTCCACCGCCACTTCTCCACGAAGAAATCTCCATCCCACCAGTAATCGGACAAGTACCACACAACCGGGTGAGGCCAGCCCGAATCGGGATCGATCCACGTGTCAAAGTACTCCGTTTTCCACACTTTCGTGTAGACTTCGTCTACTTCGCAGTAGTTCCACATTCCGCCCGAGCCATGGGACCACTTGAGACGCTTCTTGGCAGCAAGCATGACTGGAAGGCAGCGTTTAGCCATCCACTGGAGTTGAAAGTTTCCCAGCCGTACCAGACAGGAGCTCCAGACAGGATTTGAGGCAAAACGGCTACTGACCCGCAACAAATTCTGTCCAAGGAACTCTGCGAACCCTCTCATCGGGACCCCGAACGTTGACATACAGACCATGATAGCCGCTGTCCCGGCAAGCTTTGAAGCATGGGATTTTGCACCAGTCATATGTGAAATGAGGACCACCAAGGCCCGTCGGTATAAGAAGCCGAGCCGGCAACTTGACCACCCTTCGGAATAGTAGCGGGGAGCAGTATGAAAGTGCCTCAAGATCCCGGTTAGATAGGAAGCAGACTTTGCGGTTAGACCTGCAAAGATTCCCCTGAAAGATAACGTAAGGATCCGAAACCGTGTGATGTAACATACCGAAAGCTTGAGCCCGAGACTGCAGGAGCCGACAGGGGTCAAGTGGAGAGAAGGGGCCCATCCCCCCAAAACCTAAGGGAGGTGAACAGACGCCGAGGCCCAAGGACTCAGAGGCTTCCTGAGGGGAGGAAAGGATTGTTGCGAAGCCACGGTATCCCTAAGATCGCAGGGACCGAGCGGGTCCCAGATAGAATCGCACAAGTGACATCTCCTGGTGTCAGCCAATCCACTAGGTGGTAGGCAGAGGAAGGGGGAGATCCCAATGGGGTCTCGATTCAGAACCCAAAGGCAAATTCCGTGAGGCGTCAAATGCCCCGGCTCCACTAGTATTGAAGCCTGTTCTCTGAGGCCGCAATTAGGTAAGAGACCCAGACCTCTGAAGATTCTGTAACATTGAATTTGTGCACATGCATTCCGTGGAACATTGCCACGGCGAACTTCCGAGTATAGGGCGCACATGGGCCACGAAAAAAGCGACGGTCTTTCCCAATCCTAGCAAAGGACCCATGTTGATCGACAAACGTCAAAATTGAACGAATGGAGCAGATGATGGGAGAGATCCCCTGAATTACGTTCCAGAACCGATCTGGGTCAACATACCCCGCTCCCAGCCCAAGCTCCATCAGATCTCCAATAAGCTCAAGCCATCGAGAAGTGTCGGGTTCCCTTTTCCACCGATCGCGGACCATCCTCTGTACATCGGTGACCCGACCAGCGATTAAGCGAAGCTCCTCCATGGATTTAGACGAGGCCCTGGTAGGCTGTCGTTTTTTTGAAGATACCTGGCCATTTGACCCCATATATTCCACCAAACTGTGTAAATGAAATTCCCAGGGTCCGACCAGCGATTGTCGTAGAACACTGCGCCTTTGTATGACATCGTCTTGATCTGTACAAAAGACATAGAGCGCACTGCGATTCCCACGACCCAATAAGGTTCTTGCATGCCTCACTTGAGAAGAATTCCTCAAAGAGATTCCATAGCTGCCTGAGAGGTATATCGAATTCACGCCCCTTCTCATACATGTGGAGTGTGACGCATTTCTGTGGATTGTATGAACCCAAATTTACAGGAACGATCTCGGAACTTTCAACTGCCAGTGCACGTGAGCAGACGGATGCCCATGCCCCGAAGACACAACACTGGAGAGATTTTGAATTCCATGGCCTGACGACCCTCTGAGGGGCAAGCATGAGAGTGTGTCCCCAGATAACTTGAGAAGAGGTTGAAGCAAAACGAGGTAAGGCGGATTGAACCAAAATGACTACAGAAAAGCACCAGGACACCAAGACAATCGACAGATGGAGATCCAGGAGATGGGGAGAGAGGGGTGTGAGGTACACTTTATCAGGGATCGGACGGCAGTCATCGTCCTGGCCAACGTAGTGAGATTAACAATCCCAGGCCAAACCCATTTTGAACTGAAGTAAAGAAGCAAACTAAGCGCAAAGCAACCCCAAGTTGAAACTTGTCACGTCGAGGCTGTGGGAAAAGAGCAAGAACCGACCCCGCTACTTTGGCCCCGACAATCGGATTGAGAAGAGCATGATGTAATCCCAGCTCATGAGAAATGACCTGAAGGCCCAATGAAATGAAGCACTTGTAATCCCAGATATTCCCAGATTGAACCAAGAGTCACCGTCCTGGCCAACGTAGTGAGATTAACAATCCCAGGCCAGACCCATTTAGAACTGAAGTGTAGAATCAAACTAAGCGCAAAGCAATCCCAAGTTGAAACTTGTCACGTCGAGGCTGTGGGCAAAGAGCAAGAATCGACCCCACTACTTTGGCCCCGACAATCGAATTGAGGAGAACATGATGTAATCCCAGCCCCAGAGAAATGACCTGAGTGCCCAATGAAATGAAGCACTTGTAATCCCAGATATTCCCAGATTGAACCAAGAAATGAGCTGAGGGCCCAATGGAATGAAACACTTGAACCGTATCTTCGGAACGACCTCGATCACATCAGGAAGCGAGGTTTGCAAAGCAAATGGCACCTTACATTGGCTCCGTTACTCCCAGACTCCACCGTGATAAGATCTCCCACATCTTCAAACATATCCTTAATGAAGAGGAGGGCCACAATGCAGCTGCCAGCAAAGATCTGCGATTTGTCATGGAGCCTCTCCTTCTTTGGGCAGACCTCTGGGCCAATAAAGGCCTCTTTGGTGTAAAAGCGCGCATTGAACAAATGAATGTCCTTGAAACGAAATGTTTGGAGCCCAAAGTGCCAAAGAATCTTCGTGACATCCCTGGTAGTGAGATATCCGTGCTCTCCCAAGACTGGAATACTGTCTGAAACCAAGGGATCTTGATTATCAATGATGAAAGGCGTCAGCTCACGAACTGCGATGATTTGGAAATGTTCTCCAACCTTGGCCTTGAAGGTATTCAAACCCGTGAGCTGAGGTACGAAAACCATAATGTAACGCCTTGAGCTCGCGTGGTCTGTGCCGCCCTTCGGAGCGAATATTGGGCAGCCTGAGTGGTCGTATTCCAACTGTGACTTGAACACAGGTGGGCCCAACTTGCTGATCCAGGGCTTCTTGTCCTGTTCCCAGCTTTTGGGAGCTGGTTGCGACCTCCTGTCAGGCGAGTCGACCTCCGCTTCAGATCCTGAGGTAGAGCTCCTGGTGTCTGAGCCCCCCGAAGACGGGGGGGGTGCCTGACAGGCGCTTCCTCTCGGTAGTCCTGTGTCTCTGGCAAGGCCTCGTCCGGATCTGGCTTGGAAACCGACGCACCGCCCTGCAATTGTTTCTTGGACCCACCTGAGAACTGCATCTTCCTGGCAATCGGTGATCGGCTCCGAGACAAGGAGTCACCCCTGTGCACAGGTGCTGGAGGCGGGGTAGGGAGCACCCTGGACTCGCGAGAGTCAGCACCTGACGATGCTTTGGCCTTGAGGCCCTGATTCCTGATCTCGACCGTCCTCGCTTGGTCCTCCTTTTTCTGCTCGAGCTTCTTCTGCAGCTTGGCTTTCTTCTCATTCGTGGTAAGCACGGGCTTCGGCTCCATCTTATCAAAACGCTTCCGAGCCCAACAATCCAAGGCGTGGCGATCGAATCCAAAGAAAAGAGGAACTGTCGGCTGAATCTGATTCCCAACCAAATCCAGATCCTGAGAGTAACAGGTGTCCGTGGTGAAAAGAAAGGTAGCCCCGCTGGGCGCAGTACGGTAACAAATGTGAGTCTGGATCACGCCAGACAAAGCCAATGGCTACTGAAGGCGAAGGTGAAGCGGTTGCCGAACCCAATCAAGCATTTCTTGAGCAAGACCCAGACGAAACTTTTTGTCCCGGGAGCCCTGAGGGGAGAATAAGGTGGTCCAGGCATCCTTGTCATACCTGAAAACATATCCCCCATGCGAGCGAGAGAAGGTACGGCTGCCCCCAGAGTTATCAAAGGAGCGATTCTGAATGACCCAATGCTTGCAATATTGAAACAGCCTCGAAAAATCTTCTGGATGTCTTTGCATGTGTGAAACCCAACTAATAGCTGAATCCAAATGAAAAATAGCCCAAGAAACATCTTTGTATCCCTTGGTTTTACGATTTCTGCGTAAACTAAACTGTTCGGGAGATTCCCCAGGGAGCCTTTTGAGTTTCAACATGATCCTGATACATTGATTTTGAGCCTTGGTAATCAAATCCGCCGTCGTCTTACAAGGGACCCAGGCAGCACCTCTGGAGCGGATAATCCCCCCCGCCATACAGTTAAGTTTTGAGAGACGTTTTGACATGGGGATCTGCTCGTTGATCAAGAACCTACTGTTAGCCCAAAAGGCTTTGTTAATCTGTGAAATACCCTGCTTGACATCTTCGTGACAGGATCCAGTGGCAGAGAGAATCGGACCCAACACCTTAGCCTCCGGTACAACAGACCAAGTTTTCCCAAAGGGATCGGACCAATTGTATCCTTGAAAGAAATAGGGGTAGGCCGGAAGGATTTCCCGATCGTCTTTGAGTTTGAGCCGATGTTCATTCCAGAGCTCCGACTCTACCAGTGCAGTCAGAGTTGCAAGGTCCTGTTCCGAGGACGCCACCACGAAGATATTATCTGACCAGCTGAGAAGGGCAATCCTGAAATCGAAGCCCAACTGCTCACAACGGATAGAGATTCCCAAAGAAGAATGGGTGATTTTCTCCAGGGTGGAGGCGAAGCAATCTTCTACGGAAACGCGCGCCAGTATGCATGCAGTCCCAGCTCCCTGCATCAACCCACGGTCTCTCTGGATAATCCCAGTGTTTGAGTCCAAAAGAGAGATGGAGACTCGAGGGTTCCTATGCAATCTGATGCAGCCAACTGCTAAGAAAAGAGGGACTCCCCGTCCCAGTAGACTCCGCAGGACTAATCCATAACGAATCTGATCGTGGTGAGCTTTGATGTCAGTAATCCCAACCATTCCTTTGTTAAAATGATCTCGGCCGTATTCTAAAATGTGATAGACACTGGTATGAAGTTCTTGTAATTGTCCACCTTTGCTGAGCCCAAAAATAAGACCTTTGAGACCTTTTGAATCAGTGTATGAATCCAAAACTGGCAGAATGGCCCTTGCCACATATGCGTGCCCGATCTTGGCAATTGCTGGCTGGGGAATGACATCTCTGGTTTGAGAGGGGTTCCAAAACCCTTGATCTTGTTACCCAGGTGGCCCCCGAATGTGACATCATTCCAAAATTCGGGATCGCCTAAGCAGGCCTGTATACACCCCGTGAGCCTCTGGGACCATCCCGAGGCTTTTACTACCGCCGTACAGGCGAACTCTGCGTCGATCTTACGGGGTGCCTTGATGTTGTCCAGCGCGTCTTCCAGCAGGGAAGGAATGATGGGGTCGTTGTAGAAGTTGAAGAAACCCAAAGAGCGAAGCCAGGCGATGTCCTCTTGCCGCTCCGATTATGAGAGTCCCCACCTCTCGCTGTATTCTTCAGCCACCAGTTTGGTACAGCGGTCCACTTCAAAACTCTTGACTTGATCTACACAGAAACCCAAAATGGGTAGGAGTGTCTTGCGGGAGGCCCAGACCTGTTTTCCTTGAGAGGCGTTGAGCGCAACCTGAGCCAAATCGCGTTGAAGTTTAGTTATTTTGAGAGCTTTCAGAGGAGCTGACCCAATGAGACCCTCGTGGCTTCGTTAAGTTCGGAGTTGAACCGTGTCCTGAGACTCTTGACCCAAAATGGCTCTTCGGCAAATCTCCTAAAACTCCTTGGGGGAGCCTGAGTCGCTTCATAAACCTGGCCCAACATGTTCCCAGAAATCAAAGGAGAGGGTGAGGTCCCTTGGGTCATGATACCTGACCGCACATGAATCGGGCTGTTCTTCGTCATTTAAACGAATAAGTTCCGATGATTCGGGAAACAGACCTTGGGCGATCTTCCTAACCTCCAAAATGTTTGTAGGAGTCCACATGAGAGGTCTCCTCTTACGCATCTGCTGGTGAAAGGCCAGCACATCACAGCCAACAAGAGCATGGTCCCCTGGGACGCCCGCCCAGCGGGCGAAACAATCAAAAGTGAGATCACTCCTGGCGAGAGCTATGTGATCGATCGTGCTGTTGGCCTGAGAGAGCGCCTGATCACCATCAGGCTTCCTAGTGAATTGCATGGAGGTCTCTTGGAACCTGAGAGGACACCAACGGAGATTGAGGCATGAACAAGCTTCACTGAATGATCGGAATTTCGGATCTCCGTTACCTTGATCGGCATTCATGTCCCCCAACCAAGAAAGAGTAGACCCCACGGGGCGGGATCGACCGAGTTGGATGGCACAGTTGAGAGAATCATGGAAAAAATCGTGGGCAAGATGAGAGAAGAGAAAGGATCTGGCATGATGGTGGCAACCATCGAGACAGTCGGGACGAAGATCAACACGGATAGATCTCCAATCGCAGACAATGTCTTTCACACGTTTTCTCAGAGATTTGTGCACAAGCACGCCCATGGCCCTACACCCAGGGCCAGAGTGATGGCGGTAGTAAGCGTGGCCATTGAAAACAGGGCGTAGTAGCCCATCGTTTTGAAGACAGCCCTTAAAATCCGCCTCTAAGATACAAATTAAGCCCCAGCACTTCAGCTCGAGCAAATCTAGGTTGGCTTGCATTTGAGTCTCGTCGGCCCATTTACCCTGCACATTGAGTGCACATACGATACCCCTCACGTGAGCATCTCAAAGAGATAGTGCTTCGTCGATTGTGTCTTTGAGCGTCTTACGGAGCGCTTCGTCGGGAATCTCCTTGAGTGACTCGTGCCACTGAAATTCCCCATCTTTGATAGCACCTATCTGACGGTCCAAGACGAAAAATTTTCGAGTCCGAGAGCAAACCACGTAACTGTCCGTGCGATCTCCCATTGCCATTTCCAGGGCTTCTGATACGGTCTTGAACAATTTTGCTGGGCCACGCTCCTCCTTCGTACTAATCTGGCCACACCAGATCGTATGTTCCAAGTGCCCAGGGATCTTAAGATCACGAATCGCAGCTGCCGCTTGAAGTCCCACTGCAATCGAACTCCATTTAATCTCCACACAACTCCCATACCCAAATGGTGCAACAATATGCGTGGGCTGGGGAACATCCGCCCGGCGAAGGACAGCCCGTGCCTTCTCCAGGGCCTCCTGCTTCTTGAGATTCCAGCCCAGGTTGGTGAGAATGAAGATGCCCCTATCTGCCCTTGGGGTGCTAGCCCACGGCGGACCCTTTTTCCTCGACGGACCCTGGCTCGACTGACTTTCTAACTGTTTGGCTGCCATTTCCGCGCGCAGAGACTTCTGCTCCAGCTCAACGGCAAGAATCCTTTCGTTGAAGGCTTCCTGCACCTCGGTTTCACCCGCTTCAAGGTTGGCAAGCTTTACTTCATGGTCATTGATCAGAGTGACGGCCACTGAAAATTCCTGAGCCATCGCCTTTTGAGTTCCCAACACATCGAATTGTAACGAATCAATACGATCTTTGATAGGAGCGATCTTTTTGTCTAGGAGAGACTCGACTTGGGCAAGAAACCCGTCGGCACCGGTGGCGGTCGAGGCAGCCCCCGATGGAATCGAACCATTTTCTCCCAAACCAGTACCCTTAGCAGCTCCCTTGGCCGCCAAGGTTCTCATAGCTTTCGAGGCTTCTTGCTGATTTTCTTTGTCGTCGTCTACCATCCGAGCTTCGTCCCTCAGTCTTTTCTGCTTATCGATGTCCAATGATAAGAGCTTTTGCATGGTTTCTCCAATCTGCAATGCCGGCATGGCCAAAAGGATGAAGCAAGAGCCAGTTTCCCAAAATTTGAGATAGAAATGAAGCGCTGAATTGACAAAACCCAGTAAGATTCACGAATTCACCAAATTGAGGCGATATCCCACTGATTGAACCCAATAACCGATCCCCAAAGGCTCAAGGAACAGTTGCGGTACCGGAATGGCTTGCGGTAATGAATGAGCCAAACCTGAGCCAAACCATGAGCCAACCTGGCCCTTGAGCCAAAATGGCTTGAGCCAAAATGGCTACGGAAAGGGGAGTTGGTGGAGGCTGGGCGAAGGGGGGGGAAAGGGGTGAAAGGGGAGTTGGTGGAGGCTGGGTGAAGGGAGGGGCGGGTGCGGGTGAAAGGGGAGTTGGTGGAGGCTGGTTGGTGGACGAGAAGTGTCGACGATGGCGATCGCGAAACGCCGTCTGCTTTGCCGTGCTGTTTCCGCTGATGACAACGCTGCGTAAGTCGAAGCAGGGCGCGGTAGCAACGAGTGGCGACGGCAATGACAACGACGGCGGCGACGCCAGCAGAGGGCGGGGCGGCAGCCGCGCGGCCTTGCGCTGCTCGTCGTTGCCGCCCTGGGAAGCAGCACCGCCCTGCGGCGGCGGCGGCGCGGGCGGAGGAGGAAACGCGGGCGAAACCTGAGGGAGGCGCGGGGCGGTGGAGTCGGAGGAGGGAGAGGCGGAGTAGAAAGAGGAGGAGGAGGTGGAGGAGGAGGAGAGCAGGGTGAGGAAGAGGAGGCGGAGGAGGCGGAGGAGGAGGAGGTTGAGGAGGAGGAGGAGGTGTTGTTGCTAGGGCTGGCGTGAGGCAGGGCCAGAAGCCCAGCATGGGGCGGGAAGAAAATGGCCACGAAGTGGCGGCGCATCGGCGGATGTCGTTGGGAGCCGCGCCCGATTGCCACATTAGGGAGCTGGGGGAGGGGAGGGTGGTGGGCAGGGGTGGTATGGGTGGGTGGGTGGGTGGGTGGGCGGGCGGGTGGGCGGGTGGTGGAGGTTGCTCTCGGTGCCTGAGCCTGATTCCACGCGAGGGCAACGCTTTGGGCATATGCGGCCAGTGCGCAGCCAGGACACCCTTGCGCGCCATCCTCCTCCTGCACACTCCTGCCTCCCTGCCCTTCACCACCCCCGCCCCACCACCCCCCCCTCGCCGCAACTCCTGCGCCTCGCGCTGAGCCAGATCGAACTCCTCGCACCAGCGGATCGGCAACGTCCAGCTCACTGGAGAGGGGAGCCCGCAGTCCCCTCGTCCTCATCCCCTCCTCGTCCTCCGTGGGGAAGGGTCACCTAAGCGCCGAATCTTGCACAAGTCTTGTCCTTAGGTGGCCACCCCCCCGCACTGCCCTATCCGCATCCTCCTGCCCCTCCCCCCCACGCGATGAAATTCGCTTGCGCGCATGAAGAGTACCTCTGCGCCATGGTAGGGGGTGGGGGGAGGGGCAGGACGTCAGATAAGACGCGCGCGCACCTAGCTTGTCCCCCTCCCCAGCAGCACGACAAATCTAACCTTAATTTTGTGGTGCTGATGTCCTCCTCCTCCTCCTCCTCCTCCTCCTCCTCCTCCTCCGCCCCCCCTTCCCCCTCCCCAGCAGCACGACAAATCTAACCTTAATTCTGTGGTGCTGATGTCCTCCTCCTCCTCCTCCTCCTCCTCCTCCTCCTCTCCCACCTCCACCTCTCCCTCTTCCTCCGCGGGGAAGGGTAACCTAAGCACCACATGCAGCCCAATGCTTGTCCTGAGGTGACCCCCCCGACCCGTCCCCCTCCTCCCTCATCCTCCTCCTCGCCCTCCTCCTCCTCCTCCCCCTCCTCCCTCGTCCTCCTCCTCGGCGGGGGAGGTCTGAACGTTGCCCAGTTCTTGTCCTGAGGTACTCCCCCACCTCCTCCTCCCCCTCCTCCACCTCCTCCCCCTCACCCCCGCACCCCCTCCACCTCTTCCTCACCCATTCCACCCTCGTTATCCTCCTTCTCCTCCGCCTATTCCCTTCATCCCCCTCAGCACCATCATCCACCCACCCCCGCCTCCTCGCCCTCCCCCTCCTCTCGCGCCCTCCCGCTCTGATCAAACAAAAATCAATTCCTTGCGGCTGCGGGCTGTTCGGCACCGTGCCGCGCTCGCCCAGCGGCCACCACGCGCCCTGCTCCACGTCTTGCCAGTAGCCGACCTCGGGCCCCCACGAGTCGTGCAGCGGCAGGGCCACATGCTGCGCGCGCCACACCAGGCCAGGCGGCTGCCGCTGCTCCGCCGCGCCCACGGCGCCGAGTGGAGCGATCGGCTCCGCTGGCGGGGCGCTCGCCTCCGCTGGAGGGGCGGGCTGCGCCTGCGGCGACCTGCCTCCCGTGGTGCCGTTCTCGGCGATGGCCGCGCGGGCTGCCTGATACGCAGCCTTGATGTTGGACGACCGCCCTACTACAAACAGCTGGCGGCCCTCTCCTCTCTGGCGGTCCCTGACGTTCGCCTTGCAGCGGTGGCCCCTCAGGATCGCCTCCGACTGCGCCGACGTGAGAGTGCCCTCCGCCAGAGGTTCTTTCACCACAGCCACGGGGCCATCGTCGGGGCTGCCGAGAGACGGATCGGGCGCGGCACCCTTCATGCCCGCGGCTCCCCAGCCCAAATGGCTGTTGAAAACATCGTCATCATCGCCGCATCGCCGTCATGAGCATCGTCGCGCCATCCTAACCCGTCTTTCAAGCAGCCACCCCCGACCCCCCAACACCCGCCGCCGCGCGCTGCCCTCGCCGCGAGGCGGTGCGTGGACCCTCGACGACATCTCGGCGAGAGGGCCCGCGCGGCAAGGGGCGCGGGGCTGAGGGCGGTTGGATGGGGCGGGGGGGCGGATTGAAATGCAGGGCGGCGGCCCCAGGTGCCAACACACATAGTTTGTATTACTTGTGTTGTCTCTCTGCCAGGAGGAGGAGGGGAGGGGGAATGATGAGCTGAACTGCAGGACGGCGGCCCCAGGAGCGAATTGAACTATACGACGGCGGCCCCAGGAGCGACCTGAAATCCAGGACGGCGGCGCCAGGTGCCAATGCTAATATTTTGTATGATTTTTCCTTTCCAGAAGGGAAGGGGGCGGTGCGAACTGAAATGCAAGGCGCGCCCTCCAGGGCGATCGATCTGCGTCCATCGGGGGTCCGTCGGGCCCAGTAGGGCTCTGCGTTCGTCGGGCCCCGTCGGGCTCCGTCGGGCCCCGTCCGGCTCCGCCCAGGCAGCAAGGAGGAGGGGGGGGAGGAGGGGGAGCAGGAGGAGGAGGAGGAGGAGGAGGAGGAGGAGGAGGATAAGGAGGAGGAGGAAGAGGAAGAGGAAGATGAGGAGGATAAGGAGGAGGAGGACGAGGACGAGCACGAGGAGGGTCAACGCCGTCGGCGCCATTGTTTCTACAGGCGGGCGAGCCTCACCTGCTGAAACACTGGCGGCGGTCGTACCTCCCAGCCACCCTCACACTTTTTTAGCTCACACTTTTTTAGTTTCAATACTCTGGCGAGAGAACGTGGAACGACGTGCCAATCTGGATGCCCAAGTGTACCCCAGCTATGTGTTCGGCGTCAATGCACACAAGTTCATCCGAGTGCTGCCACAGGGCAGCGTCTGTCAGCGAAGGGACCATGCGTTTGGCCAAGCAACACAACACAGGGGCATCGGGACACATCACCCACTTGGCCTCAACGAAAACCGACGCACAAAAAAACTTGCTTCCATATACTGCCTCGCTGGCTGAAATAATGTGGCCACATTTCAACACGCCGCGGGGCCAGTGTAGGCCCTTTGCCACGACTACCGTGGACGGGCGGTCACGGGGTGGCCAAGCTTCGGCTAACGACCGATCCTCATGCCTCGGGCCATTCAACGAAAACTTCTTACACTGGGATTCCGACAGTCTGCTCTCAAGGTCCAGAAGCAACCTGTTCATTACAGACCCCGACCGCGCCCCAATCGGCAAACGAGAAGCGCGAAGGCAAGCGCCCTTCACGAGCCTGAGGCGCCGCTCGCAACTGAAACAAGACAGGTTAACCCCAAAATCCCGAAGGTGATCGCCAATGTGGTATGTCATGTGGCTCTTGGGCTTGACGCTATCTAGCCCGTAAAGTTCAATCATGAGCTGGTGGTGTTCCGCATGCAGGGTATCGAACCGACCTGCCAATGGGACGGCCTCGTCGCCTAGGTGAAGAATGTTAAGGAGACGCGACATTACGTGAACGGCCCGACTATGTTCGGGCAGCCTCCCTTTGGGATCCAATACAGTCTGGCAAAAAACCGCCAGCCCGCGCCCAGGCGAGCAGTCAGGCTGATGATGCGGGAGCGTGTGTGTGTGTGTGTGTGTGTGTGTGTGTGTGTGTGTGTGTGTGTGTGTGTGTGTGTGTGTGTGTGTGTGTGTGTGTGGTGGGTGTGTGTGGTGTGTGTGATGTGTTGTGTGTGTGTGTGTGTTGTGTGGGTGTGTGTGTTGTGTTGTGTGTGTGTGTGTGTTTTGTGTGTGTGTGTGTGTGTGTGTGTGTGTGTGTGTGTTGTGGTGTGAATGTGTGCGCGTGGCGCTCGTGCGTTGCGTGTGGGTGCGGTGCGGGGGGGGGGAGGGGGGGGGGAGTGGGGGGGGGGGGTGGGGGGGGGGGGGCGCGGTGGGGAGGGGTGGGGTGGGGGCGGTTCGGG
Organism: Prorocentrum cordatum; assembly: GCA_963575745.1. NCBI lineage: Eukaryota > Dinophyceae > Prorocentrales > Prorocentraceae > Prorocentrum > Prorocentrum cordatum. The sequence goes on from CAUYUJ010022459.1 coordinate 289,115, forward strand.
GTGCGCGGGTGGGGGGAGAGGGGGGGGGGGGGGGTGGTTTGTGTTAGGGGTTGTTGGGGGGGGATGGCGGGTGCACGCGGTGGCGCTAGGCCAGATCATGGCACGACTTGCGGGAAAACAAATCCTATCCGTTCTCCTCCTCCTTCTCCTCCTCCTCCTCCTTCCCCTCCTCCTCCTTCTCCTCCTCCTCCCTCTCCTCCTCGTAGGTGCCCTCCGCGTATCCCTCCTCCTTCTCCTGCGTGCCCCCCTCCTCCGCCGCCCCCTCGTCCTTTCATCCCTCCCCCCCCGCCACCGCCCCCCCGTTCCTCGTCGCCCTCCGTTCCTCGTCGCCCTCCGTTCCTCGTCTCCCCCCGATCCGTCGGGTGCCGAAAGGCTCACATATAATCTATCACTTTTAATGCGACAAGACCCTCGCTAGCAAAAAAACGTGAATGTTTTGCAGATTGGTGGACGTATCGCTTCTGAAAAAAATCGACCTGGAGCTTGCGGTACCCTGGGCTGGTCTCAGCATGCCGTAGCATATCTGACGCAAAATCGTCCATGTCTTTAAGCGTAATCCCATGTTTCAGCATTTCCCCCAAGAATGAGTTACAATGGTATTGCCATACGCCTCCTGACGCCAGGAGGCAATGCATCCAACCGTAATACAAGCTGCTGATCGGCCTATAAACATGTTTCAACGAGAGACCAAACGCTGACGCCAGGAGGCAATGCATCCAATCGTAATACAAGCTGCTGATCGGCCTATAAACATGTTTCAACGAGAGATCAAACGCCAACGCACCAGGCTCGAAATTGAGCCCGTATACTTGCTCTAAAAGTTCAAATCCTACCAGCCCTCTGGGCGTATGTGGTTCAGTGAGGTTCCTCTTCCATCGTCCCTTCTCACCCTTCGGGGATGGGTGTACCCCTTCCCCGAACCCCACCCCCTGGACCTGGACGGGGGGTTCGCTGGTAGTTGGGAGCGTCCAAGATGGCCCAAGATGGCTCCAAGAGGGCCTCGGAGAGCCCAACATGACCTACAATATGGCTCAAGACAGCCCAAGACGCCTCAAGATGGCCCCGATGATGCTCCAAAAGGCCCCAAGACCGCCCCAAGACGACTCCGATTCTAGACGCTTCGCGTATCCCCACAAGCCCATCCAGAAACGACGTCCAGGCGAGTTGAGGTGATCAGGGAAGTGAGGCAGCAAAGAGGAGGACGGCCGAACCGCGCAAAGGAGTCAGCAGGAGAAGGAGGAGGTGGATGGATGGATGGATGAGGGAGTGGGAAGAAGGAGGATGAATAGGATGAGGAGGAGGCGGGGGAGGAGGACGAGGAGGAGGAGGAGGAGGAGGAAGAGAAAGAGTAGGAGCAGGAAGGAGGAACCGGAGGAGGAGGAGGGCAAGCACAGGGGCCAGAGGTCTCTTGGATGCCTCTCGGAGCCTCTTAGGGATATCATTTGGGCGATTCTTGGTGGCCTCTTGGGACGTCTTGGGGGTCTCTTGGCGATCCTGTGGTGCTCTTCGGGGTCTTGGGTGCCACGGGGGGGGCCTCGTGGGGGTCGCTTAGGGTCTCCTTGGGGGCCTCCAGGGGGCCTCTTGGGGGCCTCGTTGGGCCATCTTGGGGCATCTCGGGGCCTCCTGGGAACTTTTTGGTGCCATCTTGGAGGAGATCGGTCAACGAAGGGGGTCACCCAATTCACGCCGCCCCCTCCCCCCTCCTATGGGGCGACCACCATCGTAAAATCAATGATTTTCGTTTCCTCGCCGATGCCGTTTTGGACGCTCCAACTACCCGCGGCCCCACCCCCCGTCCAGGTCCAGGGGAGGGGGTAGGGGGAGGGGTAAACCCCTAAACCACCGACGCCCAGAGGGCTGGTGGGATTGGCCACGTAGTCCTCCAAGGAGCCCCCCCCCCCCCCCAAGATGCCAAAATGGATCCAAAACCTAAGGGAAATCAATGTTGTTTGCGTTCTCGCCTGTTCGCTTCCGATGCCCATTCGAGGCCCCAAGATGGTTCCAAGAGGGCCCAAGAGGGCACCAAGAGGGGCCCAAGATGGCCCCAATACTGCCCTAAGAGCGCTCAAGAGCGCCCCAAGAGCGTCCCAAGAGGGGTCCAAGATGTGATTTTAGATGCTCCCGAGGGGGGCGCTAACTAGGGGACACCCATTCCTTTGATCGATCACCTCCAAGATGGCCCCAAGAGCGCCCCCAAGGCTCTCAAGAGCGCCCCAAGAGGACCTCCAGAGGCGCCCAGGAGGCCCCAAGAGGTCCCCAAGAGGCCCTCAAGAGGCTCCCTAGACCCCCAAGGGGCCTCAAGAGGATCCCCGAGGCATCCAAGAATCCCCCAGGCGCTCCAAGAGGACCCCAAAACAACTTCCAAGGGACATCCTAGGAGGTTCTTGTGCACGTCATTGCTATTGATCCTTCTCATCTGTCTCATCCTCCTCCTCCTCCTCCTCCTCCCCCTTGTCGGCCTACTCCTCCTCCTTCTCCTCCACTTTATCAGCCTCATCCTCCTCCTCATCCTCCTCCTCCTTTCCTCTTCTCTTCCTCCCCCTCCTCATCATCCTCCTCCTCCTATCCCTCCTCCTCATCATCCGCCGATTCCCCCATCCTCCCTCCTCCCTCCTCCATTGTTTCCCACCTGCTGCCCCTCCTCCCCCTCCTCCTCCCCGTCCTCCTCCGACTCCTCCTCCATCCTCGCCCTCTTGGGTAAGACGGGTCCCCCAACCCTTTGCTACTCTGCATGCTCCCTCACTTCCCTGATCACCGCAATTCGCTTGGGCATCGTTTTTGGATGTGCTGGTTGGGATACGCGAAGCGTCAAGACTTTCCTCTTGGTGAGCACTGTTTTTTTTGCAACGAGATCCTCCACAATTTCCCAAGCTCTTTCGTCCGTCTTTTTATCGAACACATCTGGTGTCGCTGTTTTGTAATGGTATATATATTCGTCGCCCTCGCAAGCCTCGATGCTGCCGTTGAAAATGTTGGCACATATCGCGCAGCAGCATGTCCCTGCAGCTCCTTTTGTGGATCTGCTTTCCTTATGTGCTTTTTCGTCCATGATACAACAATGCAATTTGCAACGCAACACATACAAATTACCGCGGCCATCTTGGAGGCGCATGCCGCTGGGAAAGCTAAACTTCGCGACGCCGAGTTCACAAAAAAAACGCTCGAAATACATATTTCAGAAGGCCTCCTAACTTGTGACGGATGGACGTCAGCATGTCATACTCCAATATAATTGCTGGAAACCACCCGAAATCTTGGGATCTGAACCAGCTTGGCAACTCGCATATTGTCCAGTATCCCGCGAGATACTTATTAACAGAATCTGGGCGAAGCTGATTGCCCGCGGTGGTCTCGTCTGACCAGAATGCAATGCTGGCAACGCTAGTACCTACCGTGCTATCCCTTAACAATTGGGCGAAATCTGGGCAACGTGACGTAAGCCAAGCTAGAAGAGCGAATGGGTTTATCAACTGAATCGGCACAAATGTGCCGTCATGGAGCTCAACCTGGATACGCTCGTACAAACCGCCGTAGTTTGTGGTGACACCGTTAATATATTTAACCAGTTGCGGCCGCAAATCCTGGGGATGGTCCAAATCGTCCTCATCTTTGGCGGCGGCAACCGCGCGATTTACTGCTGCGAGCGACGTTGAAATGCCACATCTAGCTAATAAATTAGGGCGCTTCCTCGGCGGCTCCATCCCGCCAGAACCGAAACACCTACAGAAACGCCAGAACCGAAACACCTACAGAAAACACATCGTGGCGAAGGACCCAATAATATGATGCTAAAGGTAACGTAACTGTACGCATCAAACCCCACGCGGCGGCACGATCCTCGTGAGAGGTGCGTCGAACTGAGCGGGGTGGGGCGGGGGGCGTGTGGAGACAGGGAGGGGGGAGAAACGCAGGCATGTGGAGTATGGGCCAATGCGGCCTTCGGCGGAACGCACCGCGGGGCCTGCGGCGGGGCGGGGCGGAGGGAGGGGCGTTTAAAACCGCGCTGGATTGTTGGGCACGTGAGGGCGGGACAAGAAGGACATGTAAAGCGAGAAAGGGCACGGCATCATCACTGTTTCCCTCATTTCATTTCACCCCTTTCCACCGCCGCTCCCCGTTGGATCGAACCGCCGACGCTTGGCACGTGGGCAGGGCTCAAGAAGCTCAAAAGATACAAAAAGATACAAAAAGATAGAAAACGATATGTTGCACATCGCAAACCGCTGAGAAAAAACAAAAAAAATAGCGGATGATGTAACCCGAGATATAATATGATATGAGACACCACCCGCAACTAGTTAGCATCGTCACTCAAAATGAATTATAACCGTCGTAACAGCAAAATCCGTGAAGCGGACCGACCCCGGACCGACCCCGGGCTGACCCCGGACTGACCCTGGACTGACCCCGGACCGACCCCGGACCGACCCCGGACCGACCCCGGACCGACCCGGGACTGACCCCGGACTGACCCCGGACCCCGGACTGACTGACCCCGGACTGACCCCAGACTGACCCCGGACTGACCCCGGACTGACCCCGGACTGACCCCGGACTGACCCCGGACTGACCCCGGACTGACCCCGGACTGACCCCGGACTGACCCCGGACAGACCCCGGACTGACCCCGGACTGACCCCGGACTGATCCCGGACTGACCCCGGACTGACCCCGGACGGACTGACAACGGACGGACTGACCCCGGACTGACCCCGGACTGACCCCGGATTGGCTCCGCGGACTGACTGACTCCGGACTGACCCCGGACTGACCCCGGACTGACCCCGGACTGACCCCGGACTGACCCCGGACTGACCCCGTACTGGCCCCGGACTGGCCCCGGACTGACCCCGGACTGACCCCGGACTGACCCCGGACTGACCCCGGACTGACCCCGGACTGCCCTGGACTGACCCCGGACCGACCTACCCCGAACTGACCCCGGACCGACTTCGGACCCTGGAGTGACCCTGGACTGACCCGGGTCTGACCCCAGACATACAAAACGTTGTTTTTAGTATTCGAGTCCCGGCTCGGTAAAACTAGACTCGGTGAAAATAGATCTCGGCTAAACTAGGTCGCAATCTGATATCTAATTTAAACGAGTGGAGAGTAAATGTATGCCCTTCGTGGCCCGTTCGTTCGCGCCCGTCATAGCCCCACATACGCATACCCTTCGCAGCCCCGATGTCGCCCTTCGTGGCTCCCTCGCTGCCCTTCGTGGCCCCGTTGCATCCCTCAGTGGCCCCGTTGCAGCGCTCCGCGCCCCAATAAAACCATGCGGTTCGTGGCCCCCGCTCGTTCGCGCCTCGTGGCCCCCCCATGCGCATGCCCTTCGTGGTCCGGCTGTCGCCCTTTTTGATCCCCTCGCTGTCCTACGTGGCCCAGTGGCTACCCTCAGTGGCCCCGTCGTTGCCTTCTGAGAGGCCTTCTGCGGCCCCCGCATTATCTGCCCTTCGTGGCCCCCGCTCGTTCGCGCTCTTCGTGGCCCCATACGCATTCCCTTCGTGTCCCCGCTGTCGCCCTTCGTGGCTTACTTCGTGCCCTTTGTGGCCCTGCTGTCGTTCTCTCTCTCGCCCTCGATTTCGGTCGTCGTCGTCGCCGTCGTCGTCGACGTCGTCGTCGTCGTCGACGTCGTCGTCGTGGTCGGGCCCCTGTCCGTCCCTCTTGGGGTCGGGTTGCCGCCGATCAGCGCTGCCGCTTGCCAGGCCGACGGTCCGCGGCCGCCCCGCCGCTTGCGGGGACCCGGCCTGCAGGGAAGAGAAGTATACCCCCCAAAAAGGGTACGATCGAAAACGAAAAGGGCGGGTATCGAGGGTTTGGGAAGTACGAGTTAACGGACACCCGAGCAGATAAGAGCGAACAGTCTTAAAATGATGGTTGTCGACCCACCCCGCGAGCCACCCCCGCGAGCCACCCCCGCGACCCACCCCGCGAGCCGCCCCCGCGACCCACCCCGCGACCCGCCCCCGCGAGCCACCCCCGCGACCCACCCCGCGAGCCCCCCCCTCAAGTCACCCCCGCGAGCCGCCCTCGCGAACCGCCCCCGCGACCCACCCCGCGAGCCGCCCCCCCTCCCCCCCGCCCCACTCTGACCCGCAGCTGCGGGGGTGCTGCGGCTGCCTGCGGCGGGTCCTCCGCGCGCGGCCTGGGCCCGCCGCCGCTGCCCGCGGCAGCGCCGCGGGCGCCCTCCCGGCGCCTCCTCGGAAGGAGCAGAAGATACGGCTTGAGCCACCTGGACGACGAACCAAAAGGGGCAACACGCGAGACGACACAGCGACCTTTCGCGGCGGCTGACGCGGGCCGCCAGCGCGGCACGCCACATAGGAGGCGAGGGCGCTGAAGCGCGAACATGCGCGGGCAGTTTACGCGCCAATGTCGGTGAAGGGCTCCCAACACGGCACGCTAAGCTCGAACGCCATGATATGTCGCCGCGCCGGTTGTTCTCGACGCGCCCAGGTGGACGCCACCAACACCACAGCAAACCCACAGCAAATCCTGCGTCCCTCTCCCAAGGAAACGCAGCCGGCACCGCGGCACACCCCATGGCAGACGTTCTGCGGCTGATGCGGCGTTTGCCTTGGTGCCTGCGGCGCCCTGCCCAAGACGCAAGGCCGCGCGTCGGAAAAACGGTGCGGTGACATATCACCCCCCCTCTTAATCGTCACCCCCCTCTTGGACGCCTCCGATACTGAGGGGCAACTGTAGGGGGGGGACTGGCTCAGGGGGCGGAAACATCGAGCTGGCATCGGCGATGCATCACCGACAGACCTGCGATAGGCTCGCGACAGCAAAACCTTAGGTTCCTGGGCCTGGGTGGGCTGCCAGGCCCCTATCGGCGATGAATGGACGATTGGGGGTCGATGCGCTCCCTCTTGAGCCTATTCCCGCCTAACGTTCACGTTGCCCCTGAGCTACTCCCAAGACCTCTCCAGGAGTGCGTTCTGACCAAGATTTCGAGGCGAATCCAGCGGTGGCGACGAGGGCCTCCCAGGAGGCCCAGAGAGGCGAAAACGAGGCAAGGGTAGCGGCATCGATAACTGTTCCCACTGTGATCCTCTGCGTCCTCCAGCGGCAGTCCGAGCTCTCCGACGCCTCGGCGGGCGCCACCAGCTGCTCTGGCACCGGCGCCGCCCCGGCCCTGGCAGCATGCTCCGCGACACGCCCCAGTCCCAGTGTGGCCCGCGCCGGCGAGCTCCCCTGCAAGACGAAGGCAAGATGAGGATAAATGCGGATGAGGATGTATTTCGGCGGCGAGCCTGGGTGGAAGAGAGAAGGGGTGGGCCTTTTCAGAAGGCTCGGAAGTCTCCCGGCCTCCTGAGAAATTTTCTGGGCCTCGTCCGAAGAACCTCTCAGAAGGCCCGAGGCCTTCCGAGAAGCCCCGCCGCCTCCTGAGAAGGCTTTTTCCTTATCGCTTCCCCCCCTTGCTCGCCGCCGAACTTTGGTGAGGCTTCGGGTTGCGCACAGCCAGCCCCGCCAGGCAGTCCCAGCTGGCCCCAACAGACCTCTCGAATCTAGCCATCGCTCGGACGTCCATTCCCTGTGCATATTTCGATGTCGTGTGTGTGCGTGTGTGTGTGTGTGTTTTTTGTCGCAAGATGGCGCCCAAAATGCTTGTCTGTGGTTCTCGCCAAAAAAAAAATGCACACGTCCGAGCGATGCCAAGGAATACTCACAGCTGGCCTCCACAAGCCCCCCGAGCAGTCCAGGGCGGTCTCAATACCCTGGCGCCGCCTCCAGCCGCTCCCCCAGGGGTGGAGATGTCGAGAGCACCCCGGGCTACTAGGGGAAAGGGGCCTGTTGAGGCCAGCTGGAGCTACTCGGGCAGGGCTCGACCAAAACAGTGTTTCTCGTTTTCGTTTTATTTTTGTTTACCCTCGTTTTGTCTTCAATCCGCCCTTGCTGCAAAACGAAGTCAAAACGAAAACGGCCCACGAAATCGCCAAAACACAGTGTAGGTCGACCCCGGCCGGCCCTGTACTCGGGGGGCCCGCTGACGCCAGCCAGGACTGCCTGGGGGCGGCTGCCTGTGCGCGACCCTTCCGGGTCGGGATCTCTGAGAGTCAGCAGGTCTGGAGGATGTGTCGGGCGCCGCGGCCGGTTCCAGAGCGCTCTGGGCCCCAACAATCTGCACCACCACCACCACCACCACCACCACCACCACCTCCATTCCCCCTCCCTCCTCTGCCCTCCTCCTCCCCTCCTCCTTTCTGGGAGGGGGAGGGACGAAGGAGCTGGTGCTGGTGTCTACTTTTGGGCCCCGCAAGCGCGCTCCGGAAGCGCTCTGAGAGCGTTCCGGAGCGCTCTCTGGGGCGATGCGCCCCGATCCTGCAGGCCTGCCTGACGGGAGGCCGCCGGCGCCAGCTCCCGGAGGGCCCTCTCGGCAACCCTCCGCCGGCGCTCCTCTGGAGGGCAAGGGACCCCCCAGGGATCCTGGCGATGCAGCTTCTTCACAAAGGACGTGTTAGCCCAGTTTCGGGCCTCGAGACCCTCCCAGGTCGACCAGGCTCGAAAAATGACACCGAAGGTTGGGGTCTGGGGCCCTGGTCGCCAATTTTTTCCGATGCTTCAGTTTTTTCGCGACGTCGGATCTCAGGGCCAGGCACGCTCGCGTCGTGGCAAAAATCACGGCGGGAGGTTTTCGAGGCCCTCGCCGGGCCCCAGGATGGGAACAAACAGACACTCGGGATGAAGAGCCGACCGGATGGGACGGGCCCAGAGCTCCAGGGACCCCGTATGGAGAAGTCAAGACGTCGCAGGTCTGGGAAAGGCCATGATCAAGACTGTACGCAGAACGCCCGTGTCAATCTCGGTCACTGTGCGTTTTTGGGGGAGTTCATCGAACTCTGCAGGCTTTACGCACGCCTGTCATGTAGACGCACGGCTGCTCACCGAGTGAGGTAGCCGTCGACTTTGGGAGGCGCTCCAGGGCATCCCTCCACAAGTTAAAAAAAAAAAACATCTAACCACGGGCACACATTTCGACGTGCGCCTGGCCGATCGGCCGTGCGAACGCGACACAAAAAGCAGACGAGCACAACTTGAAGGCGTCGGCGAACAATAAAGATAACAGATCACTGCGCCCCGTGAGCCCGCAGAACCTGGATCACAGCATCGTGCCTGTTCTGCGTTGCGACGTCGAGCGGCTTCCGGCCCTGAGCGTTGGCCTGCGCCACGCTGCCACCTGTCTTGAGCAGATACTCTACCAACTCCTTGCGCCCGTAGCCAGCCGCGTAGTGAAGCGCGGAGTTGCCATTGGAGTCGACCGCGAATGGATTGGCCCTGCTGTCCAGCAGCAACTTGACGACGGCGATACGGTTTCCGCCGACGGCGTAGCCCAGCGGAGTGATGCCCCTCAGGTCCTGGGTGTCCAGTGGCCTCTTCTTCTCAATGTGCTCCTGGACTGCCTTGAGGTCGCCCATCTTGGCCGCCTCGTGCATCGAGAGGGGCGTCTCGTCGATCTTCTTCAGCGCGGGCTTGAGCTCCTCCGGCACCCCGCCCATGGCCTTGCTGAACTTGAGCATCAGCTCCTCGTCCTGGTAGTGCTTCATGACTGCCTCCATCCCGTGCTTCTTGATATCCTCGATGATGGGGGCGAGCTCCGGGTCCTGCTCCAGCGCCCTCATGCGGCTCTGCACCTCGTCGTCGGCGCCCCCCAGCTTCCTCTGGTAGTGGTCCGACATGGCCTGCGTCTGCAGCCAGCCTCGCATCGCCTCGGGGTCCTTCGAGAAGGCCTGCAGCTTCTTGGCCACGTCCGGGTTGCCCTGCAAGTAGTCCTTCACCTCGCCCCATGTGGACTCATCAACGCCAGGCACCTTGGCGAGGCTGATCTCGGTGCCGTCGCCCAGGCGGAGCACATCTGGGGAGGCGACGGCGGCAGCCATCGCGGAGGGCCAACACCACTAGAATCAGGCGAGGCTCTGAGAAACGGAGGCCAGGCTCTATCTGAGCCGCCGACCTTGAGCCAAAATGGCTACGGATCGGTCACCGTACATCATGATTACCTCCGACTCGTGGACAACAGCCTCACGGCTTGGCAAACGCTGGCATGGACCATGGCCAAAATCGGCGTCGACAAGATCCCGCGACATCTTGGTCATGGCCAGCTCGTTCCCTGAGATCCTACGCTGCGAAGAAACTGCAGCATCGCGAACAAGTCACGACCAGAGCCCTGGACCCCATATCTCTGCGGCGCTCTTCGAGCCGCATCGATCTGGGAGGGCCCTATGGCCCCGGTGGGAACAACTTGCAACGCCCAGATCTTGGGGGCTCTGCTTCTTCCCTCGAGGCTCAGAACATCATCAAATTTGTTCAATGCGCGGCCCCCTGAGGCCCCGACCCCTTCCCAGGGGCCAACTCTTCGCCCCAGATGCATTTTGATAGTCCCGGGGCTCGGGAACAAGCCCCGAGGGCCCAAATCGGAGGAAAGACAACAATCAAAACGCCCGCTGAGAAAATCAGATCGCCAGCTCATGGTCCGCGCGTCTCTCCCCACGCGCCTCCGCCACCCGAGCCGGATCCACTTGTGAGGGCCCCAGGGCCCGAATCCAGGCGAAAACGCCCGCGATGGGAATCAATCGTAGCGCCCGGATCTCGGGGCTTCTCCCCTCCTCGGACCCCCGACGCCATGACTTTTGTGATGACGTCGGCCTCCAGAGGTCTGGACCCCTTCCCCGGGACCGGCTTTTCACCCTGAGTCGTTTTCTGACGGTCCCGAGGCCCGGTCAGGGCCCCCAGAGGCCGAAAATAGCGAAAAACCTTCCGTCGTGATTGTTTCACGGCGCGAGGGGGTCTGGGCCCATAGCCTCCGCCACCCTGCGCTCGGCGCCCGAGCTCTCGGAGGCCTCCGCGGGCGCCACCGGCGGCTCCGGCGCGGCGGCAGCCGCGGCGGGGCGCTGCTGCGCCGCCGGCGCGCGGGCGCTGCCGCGCCCCTCCGCGCAGAGACGGGGGGAACGGAGGGGGAGGCGAAGGAGGAGGGGGGGGGGGAGGAGGAGCTCAGTTCAGATCTCAAGCCCTTCAAGACCGATTGCGACTGCTGGGAGAGAAAACTCTGGCTCGGGCTAGGGCCCCAGAAACATTGCTCTGCCCCTGTCGCCGCTTCGCCTTGCAATGCGCTGCTACACGCTCGACATGCTGTGAGTTCGATTGCTGCGAGGCGGAGGAGGAGGGAGGAGGAGGAGGAGGAGGAGGAGGAGGAGGAGGAGGAGGAGGAGGAGGACGAGGGGGAAAAGGAGGAGGAGGAGGAGGAGGAGGAGGAGGGCAACATCCGACGGCACTTCATGCCTTCAGCTCGTCAGCTCGTCAGAAGGAGGAGGAGGAGAGAGAAGAAGAGAATGAGGAGGAGGAGGTGGAGGAGGAGGAGGAGGAAACGAAGGAGTATGGGGAAGAGGAGGAGACGGAGGAGGAGGCGGAGGGGGGTAGGAGGCGGCCTCCCGCCGCAGGGCCTCGAGCTCTTCGACGCGGCACCTCTCGGCCTCTTGCGTGCGCTCCTCCTCTCGCGGCCTGCTCCTTCGGCGGAGCGCACAGGACCCTGACGTGCCATTGTTCCCGAGCTGGACGATTTAATGTGTTCCGTGACGTGGGACATCAGGGCCCATGCGTCGCGATGTATAGCGCCACCGCCACCACAACAACAACAACAACAACAACAACAATTACTAGCACGTGGGGACACACCGTTCTCACCAGTGCCAGGGTTTTCATAGGAGGCGGGCAATACCCCCACTTTGTGGGGGGGCCGGTTCAAGCTCTACCAAATTTCCAAACGACTCTTCGCCACCACCCACACCCAGCTTCCCGCCCTATGACGTTCGGACACTTCACTTCGTGGCATGCGGACGACCGTGGCTACTATTCAGGGCCCCGCGGCCGACGACGACGGCGTGCGCGCGCGAAGAAAAAACGAATGTGTCCCGCATGGTATTATTTGACAGGGATGATGGCCCTGGCAGGTGCGCAACCGTTGTTGCAGAAGTTCGAAAAAGTTGCTCGCAAAAGCCCGTTTGACAGAAATGATTAAAAAGTGTTGGGTTTCCTACGAATCCGCAAGAGCGCGCGGGATGAAATTTTGACATTTTTTTTTGAGAAACCATTGGTTTTTTGATGTTTTTATGTTAAAATCGCTACGAAAACTAAGGTTTTGGAAGGATTTCGTCTTGCGCGCGCGAATGTCCACTTTACCTTATTTGTTGCAAGGGATTCTTGAAGTTTGATTATGTTAGAACAAGAAATGTCCACTTTTTAGTTTTTTTGCAAGGGAAAACCGATCGTAACAACACAACCGGATCTGGTATACCCCGTTTTGCCTGAGACTTCCTCACGAAAATGATGAAAATGTGGCTGCGGCCTAGGCGCGGCGGGGGGGGCGCGCACCAGGGGCCCCAACAATAATTATTCTTTAGAATTAATAATGTTCAACAACAACAACAACAACAACAATCATTTTACCCGAACGCTCAGTGTTCTCACCAGTGCCAGGGTTTTCATGCGACGCGAGGCAATACCCCCACTTCGTGGGGGGGCATTCACAAGCTCTACCAAATATCCAAACGACTCTTCGCGACCACCCAAACCCAGCTTCCCGCCCTATGACGTTGGGACACTTCACTTCGTGGCGTGCGGACGACCGTGGCTACTACACTGGCGTGGGGTACACACCCACAGAACTTGGTCACTTATTCGGGGCGCGCGTGTGCCCAGCATCCTGCAATTGTGACATACAATACATGACACAGACAGACAGAGAGAGAGACAGAGAGCAGACAGAGAGAGAGACAGAGAGAGCGGAGTTGGTCACATTTTTGGGGCAAGTTCCTGAGATCGTCGTGTTTTTTGTTGGTCTTGCGCGCGCGAATGTCCACTTTACTTTTTTTTGCAAGGGAGTATTGAAATTTGATTATGTTAGAACAAGAAAAAGTAGCTCGCGCGAGCTCATGTAACATAAATGTTGAAAAACCATTGGTTTTGTGGGAGTCGGACAGCGCGCGCGGGATGAAATTTGGACATTTTTTTTTGAAAAACCATTGGGTTTTTGATGTTTTTATGTTGAAATCGCTACGAAACCTAAGGTTCTGGAAGGATTTCGTCTTGCGCGCGCGAATGTCCACTTTACCTTATTTTTTGCAAGGGATTATTGAAATTTGATTATGTTAGAACAAGAAAAAGTAGCTCGCGCGAGCTCATGTAACATAAATGTTGAAAAACCATTGGTTTTGTGGGATTCGGACAGCGCGCGCGGAAGGACATTTTGACAATTTTTTCTTAAAAAACCATTGGGTTTTTGATGTTTTTATGTTAAAATCGCTACGAAACCTAAGGTTTTGGAAGGATTTCGTCTTGCGCGCACGAATGTCCACTTTACCTTATTTTTTGCAAGGGATTCTTGCAATTTGATCAAGTAAGAACAAGAATTGTCATTTTCTATTGTTTTTTGCAAGGGAAAACGAGCGTCAACAAAAAACCGGATCCGGAGCTCATCCACTTTTCTGAAGCTTTCGCGAAAAAATGATGAAAATGTAGCTGCGGCCTAGGCGCGGCGCAGAGGTCGCGCACCAGGGGTCCCAACAATAATAATTCTTTAGAAGGAATAATGTTCAACAACAACAACAACAACAACAACAACAACAACAACAACAACAACAACAACAATTACTAGCACGTGGGGACACTCCGTTCTCACCAGTGCCAGGGTTTTCATAGGAGGCGGGCAATACCCCCACTTTGTGGGGGGGCCGGTTCAAGCTCTACCAAATTTCCAAACGACTCTTCGCCACCACCCACACCCAGCTTCCCGCCCTATGACGTTCGGACACTTCACTTCGTGGCATGCGGACGACCGTGGCTACTATTCAGGGCCCCGCGGCCGACGACGACGGCGTGCGCGCGCGAAGAAAAAACGAATGTGTCCCGCATGGTATTATTTGACAGGGATGATGGCCCTGGCAGGTGCGCAACCGTTGTTGCAGAAGTTCGAAAAAGTTGCTCGGAAAAGCCCATTTGACAGAAATGTTTAAAAAGTGTTGGGTTTCCGACAAATCCGCAAGAGCGCGCGGGATGAAATTTTGACATTTTTTTTTGAAAAACCATTGGTTTTTTGATGTTTTTATGTTGAAATCGCTACGAACACTAAGGTTTTGGAAGGATTTCGTCTTGCGCGCGCGAATGTCCACTTTACCTTATTTGTTGCAAGGGATTCTTGAAGTTTGGTTATGTTAGAACAAGAAATGTCCACTTTAGCTTTTTTTTGCAAGGGAAAACGGGGGACAACAAAACAACCGGATCCGGACACCCACGTTTTGCCTGAGACTTCCTCACGAAAATGATGAAAATGTGGCTGCGGCCTAGGCGCGGCGAGGGGGCCGCGCACCAGGGGCCCCAACAATAATTATTCTTTAGAATAATAATGTTCAACAACAACATCAACAACAACAACAACAACAACAACAACAACAACAATCATTTTACCCGAACGCGTGGTGTTCTCCCCAGTGCCAGGGTTTTCATACGACACCAGGCAATACCCCCACTTCGTGGGGGGGCATTACAAGCTCTACCAAATATCCAAACGACTCTTCGCGACCACCCAAACCCAGCTTCCCGCCCTATGACGTTGGGACACTTCACTTCGTGGCGTGCGGACGACCGTGGCTACTACACTGGCGTGGGGTACACACCCACAGAACCCAATGGTTTTTGGAGATTTCGGCGTGCGCGCGCGAAGAAAAAACGAATGTGTCCCGCATGGTATTATTTGACAGGGATGATGGCCCTGGCAGGTGCGCAACCGTTGTCGCAGAAGTTCGAAAAAGTTGCTCGCAAAAGCCCGTTTGACAGAAATGTTTAAAAAGTGTTGGGTTTCCTACGAATCCGCAAGAGCGCGCGGGATGAGATTTTGACATTTTTTTGTTGAAAAACCATTGGTTTTTTGATGTTTTTATGTTAAAATCGCTCGAACACTAAGGTTTTGGAAGGATTTCGTCTTGCGCGCGCGAATGTCCACTTTACCTTATTTTTTGCAAGGGATTCTTGAAATTTGATTATATTAGAACAAGAAATGTCATTTTATAGTGTTTTTTGCAAGGGAAAGCGGGGGGGAACAAAACAACCGGATCTTGATCACATCTTTTCTGAGGCTTCCTCACGAAAATGATGAAAATGTAGCTGCGGCCTAGGCGGCGCAGGGGGGCCGTGCACCAGGGGTCCCAACAATAATTATTCTTTAGAATTAATAATGTTCAACAACAACAATTACTAGCACGTGGGGACACTCCGTTCTCACCAGTGCCAGGGTTTTCATAGGAGGCGGGCAATACCCCCACTTTGTGGGGGGGCCGGTTCAAGCTCTACCAAATTTCCAAACGACTCTTCGCCACCACCCACACCCAGCTTCCCGCCCTATGACGTTCGGACACTTCACTTCGTGGCATGCGGACGACCGTGGCTACTATTCAGGGCCCCGCGGCCGACGACGACGGCGTGCGCGCGCGAAGAAAAAACGAATGTGTCCCGCATGGTATTATTTGACAGGGATGATGGCCCTGGCAGGTGCGCAACCGTTGTTGCAGAAGTTCGAAAAAGTTGCTCGCAAAAGCCCGTTTGACAGAAATGTTTAAAAAATGTTGGGTTTCCTACGAATCCGCAAGAGCGCGCGGGATGAGATTTTGACATTTTTTTGTTGAAAAACCATTGGTTTTTTGATGTTTTTATGTTAAAATCGCTCCGAACACTAAGCTTTTGGAAGGATTTCGTCTTGCGCGCGCGAATGTCCACTTTACCTTATTTTTTGCAAGGGATTCTTGAAATTTGATTATATTAGAACAAGAAATGTCATTTTATAGT
This sequence comes from Prorocentrum cordatum, assembly GCA_963575745.1. Taxonomy (NCBI): domain Eukaryota; class Dinophyceae; order Prorocentrales; family Prorocentraceae; genus Prorocentrum; species Prorocentrum cordatum. The sequence continues at coordinate 304,952 of CAUYUJ010022459.1, forward strand.
GTTTTTTGCAAGGGAAAACGGATTACAACAAAACAACCGGATCTGGATCACATCGTTTTACCTGAGGCTTCCTCACGAAAATGATGAAAATGTAGCTGCGGCCTAGGCGGCGCAGGGGGGGCGTGCACCAGGGGGCCCAACAATAATTATTTTTTAGAATAAATAATGTTCAACAACAACAACAACAACAACAACGACGACGACGACGACGACGACGACGACGACAACAGCAGCAGCAGCAGCAGCAACAACAATCAGTTTAAGACAGTTCGCCCTTATCTGCTCGAGTGTCCAATAACGCGACTTTCCCAAATCCTCGATACCCGCCCTCTGCGTCTTCGATCGAACCCCTTTTGGGGGGTATACCTTTCTTCCTTGCAGGCCGGGCCCCGGCAAGCGGCGGGGCGGCCGCGGACCGTCGGCCTGGCCAGCGGCAGCGCTGATCGGCGGGGCGGCCGCGGACCGTCGACCCGACCCCAAGAGGGACGGACAGGGGACCGACCACGACGACGACGACGACGACGACGACGGCGACGACGGCGACGACGAGCGAAAGCGAGAGCGAGAGAAAACGACAGCAGGGCCACGAAAGACACGAAGTAGGCCACGAAGGGCGACAGCGGGGACACGAAGGGAATGCGTATGGGGCCACGAAGAGCGCGAACGAGCGGGGGCCACGGAGGGCAGATAATGCGGGGCCACAGAAGGCAACGATGGGCCCACTGAGGGTAGCAACTGGGCCACGTAGGACAGTGAGGGGGCCACAAACGGCGACAGCGGGGCCACGAAAGGCATGCACATGGGGCCACAACGGGTGCGATTCCTGGGTGCCTGGGTGTCGGGAGCGCGGCGCTTGAGCAAATTGCGGGGAATTCCAACGCAAGGGCGCTATTCTTCAGTAAATTGCGAGCAAGTGGCGACGAGGGCACTCCAGGACGAGCATTAGCGACGGGAGCGGCTCCTCTCCTGACCTTTGGGGCCCCCGAGGCTGCGCGCGCCCCGCCGAGGCCCCCTCTGCTAGGTGTGTGCACGCCTTCCTGCCTGGGCCAAGAAGCGTCCACGCCGATCCGAGCCCGAGCCCCCCGAGCATCAGCCCGAGCCCGCCGAGCCCGCCGAGCCCGAGCCCGAGCCCGAGCGACAGCTCGACCCTGAGCTCTAACCGATGGACGAAGCGGCCTGAGAGTCCGGCGTGCTTGTGCGCGCCCGCCGAGTCTCTGCGGTGGCGATGCACCAGCGACGTCGGCGATGCATCGGCGACGTCGGCGTGGAGGTTTCGGGCTCCACATAGAGCACCATCGGCAAGGCATCGGCTGTGCGGCGCGATCAACCAAACCCATCTCCGAGGCCTACAACGGCGGCGAGCGAGGGGGGGAAGTGAGAAGCAGAAGCCCTCCTCAGAAGGCGGCGGGGCCTCTCAGGAGCACGCCGCTCTTCTGAGAAGTGCTCCGTGCCTGCGCAGAAGGCTTCGGAGACTTCGCGGCAGGCCGGGGAGCCTCCGAGCCCTCTCGCTTCCCCCCCTCCCGTGGCAGGCCGCCGACCCCAGGTTCCGAGCGCGCCCGCCGGGTCTCCTCCGCTCCTGACCCCCTGCCCTGCGGGGCGCCTCCTCGCGCGGCTGCCGCAGCTCGGGGGGGGGCCCGGGGCGGCCCGATCCGCCGCCGCCGCCCCGTGCGGCGCAGGGCTCGGCCGCGGACGCCCCGGGCGGCGCCGCGGCCTCGCCGCGGGGCCGCGCCGCGTGGTGGTGACCCAGGTCGGTGGCGCCGTCTGCGCCGTCGGGGCCCCCGCCCTCCCCCTCCCTCCTGTTGGCGGCGCGCGCGGGGGGGGAAACGAGAGGGGAGGGCCTTCTCGGAAGGCTCAGAAGCCCCCCACCGGACAGGGCGGGCAAATGGAGGCCTTCGGGTCAGGTTGGAGTGGTTTGGTGGGTGGTGACCCCCGGGCCTTCTGAGAAGTTTTCTAGCCCTTGAGGCAGAACAGGCCTCTCAGAGGGCGCCAGGGCCTCCGAGAAGCCCCGCCGCCTTCGGAGAGAAGGCCTCTTCCTTCCCTGAGATCCGACGTGGCGACACACATGCAACAACCTCGTAGAACATCACGCCCGGAGCCCTAGAACCCGTCTTCCTGCTTCGCTTCGCGAGCTGGACCGATCTGTGAGGGTCCTGGGGCCCGAGAGAAACGAAAACGCCTGGCTCGAACAAAACGGAGACGCCAGGACCTAAGGGTTAATTATCCCCTCCCCCCGTCGCTCGCCGCCGATCCTGCCCCGTGAGGTGGAGGGGCCGCTGGGCAGCTCGGGCTGCGTCACGGCCTCCAGCCGCCGCGCCGCGCGGCGCCCCGGGTCGGCGGCGTCGTCGGGGCCGTCCGGCCCCCGGTCCTGGGGCGGCGAGGTCTGCGTGCGCGCCCACCGCCCCTGGCCAGGCCCGCCCCGGGCCCACGAGAGGTGAAGGCGCACCTCCCTAATTATGGCCTGGCCAGGGAGGCACACACGCAGCCCGAGGGTGTGCCTGTGAGGACGCTTCCCGGGGCAGCCCGAAGATCTGTCGCTGCGCCCTCCTGGGGCGGGGCGCCCGAAGGTACATCCCAGGACGCTTCCCTGGGCTCGGGGCGACCCCAAAGGGACGCTTCCCTGGGGCGCCCGCAGGTACCAGCCAGGACGCTTCCCTGGGCGGCCCGAGAACATTTGACCTGCCAGGACGCCAGGCCCAGGATGGGCCTGGGGCCAGGGGCGGTGGGTACGTGCAGATGGCGTCGCCCGATGTCCTCCCCCTCCTTCTTGCCCTTGCGGCCCGCCGCAAGCTGGGGGGTGCAGGGCTCCTGGCCCTCCCGCTCCTGGAGGAGAGCCCACCGCGTCGGCGGCCCTGACGGCCCCCCCCTTGAGGGGAGAGGAGCCCAACGGCGAAATCTATGCATAGCCGCTTCTCCCTGGCCAAGCCCATCCTGAACCCAGCAGCGGTGCATGAACCACGCCCTCCTGGCTCGGCCCGGAGGGCGTATGTACACAGATCCTGGTGTCAGGATGAGCCTGGCCAGGGATCTCGTCGCCCGAAGCCTGGCATCCCCCAGGTTGTGCCCGGCCCGCCTTTTTCTGCTTTTTCTCCTTCTTCTCCTTCTTGTCCTTTTTGTCCTTCTTCTCCTTCTTGTCTTTCTTCTCCCTCCTCTCCTCGCAGGGAGGGGGGCCGGCCAGCACCCGCGGCGGGCTTGCTCCAGGCCCACGAGATCGGTGGACACGGCCTCCTGGGCTGGCCATGGAGCCGACGCCCACGAAGATCCGGACCCTGCGTGGGCCCGGAGACACTGCCTACAGGCCCCTGGGCGAGGCCTGGGAGGTCTGTACTCTGAGTACATCTGTGGTTCTGGGGTTCAGGATGGCCCTTGCCCTGGGCTCCGTCTGATTACCTCAAGACTCTGGAGGCCAAATTAGGCCTGCGTGCGCAAGGCGAGCGTGTGGGCTACCTGGACGCGCGCTAGTATTATACATCGGCACAGCGGCATGCCAATGAGTTGCATGCCTGAACGAGCTTGGAGTGGTCGTTTTGGGTATGGTCGTTTCGGGCATGCCTAAACGAACTTAGAAACGGAGTGCAACGAAACAAAAAAAACAACAACAAAAAAAAAAACCTTGCCGGGCACGGTGGTGGTGCACAGGTCGGCCCCCACGAACCCGCAGAAGATGCCCATGAAGAAAAACCGTCGTGCGAACTTACTTGAGTTGTTGTTGGCTGGCTGGGAAGTCACGGCGAATAGAAGCGCTTCGCGCTGACGCGCTCATCATAGAGAATCAGACGGCTACGGGATGCCATCTGCAGCCTGCTGACTGAGGCAAACCCGAAGGCACAACGACGAACACGCCCAGGCGACTTGGACTGCGACCTCCAGCGGGGCACACTACATCCAATGAAACCCCAGAAGCCTCCTGGGTCGCCCCAAGACGGCCCAAGAAGCCGCACAGAGGGCTCTCCAAAACGGGGGGACAGAGGCCCCAAAACCGGCCAAGGAAACACCCAGAGGCCCTCTGGACGGTCCAAGAGGACTACGAGCCGCCGAAAGATCGATCGAAAACGCCCACGCTGGCCTCCAGACGGCCCAAGAGGCCACGCAGACGCCCCAAGAAGCCCTCAAGAGGCGTCCCAAGACGGATTCAATAAACAAAGTGCGCCCCATTGCGATGGGAAAACCTGCATGCTTAGCACATTTGCCTCCCCTGCGATCACAACATCCAAGAGAAATCAAGAAGCCTCCTGGTCACCCCCAGACGACCCAAGAGGCCCCCCAGGAGGCTTTCAGACGACCCGAAAGGCCCCCCAAGACTGCTCAAAAAACCCTAAGAGGGGGTCCAGAAGGGAAACCCACACGGACACGTCGAGCCTTCTACCCGGCACCGCCGCCCAATTTTCCCAAGAGGCCCACGACTGGCACCCAGGGAGCTCCGCGAGGCCCTCGAAAAACCCTTCTGAAGCCCCCAAAAGGCCCCCAAGAGGTTCAAAAACTGCTTCCCAAACGCCCCCGAAACGCCTCCCACGAGACCCCGTCGACCCGCAGCCAAGGCGCAGGTGGCGGAATGCGCGGAAGGCTCATCGATCATCGCTTTTTGTTCTGGAATGTGAACATCTGCCTGCTGTTGATGCACGTCGGTTCTCGCCCGTTCCCCTGTACGCACACGGGGAACATTGAAAATGCCAGCCGCGAAAAAACTGCTGCCGATGTGGGCTGTGCCGCGAGTGCTGTGGGCCCCGGGGGCATTTTGGCGAGCGCGCGGCAGACTGCCCAAGAGGGCCCCGACGCGCCCCAGAGCTCGCTCCGAGACCCACACGACGGTTCCAAAAACGTTGTTTGACAGATGCCCGCCGAATGTACACGCGGGATCTCGCGCGGTTCCCCGCTCCGTTTCTCGCACAGCAAAGCAGCCAAAACGACGACGACCCCACATGGCATCGAGACGGCACTCGACCCGCCCAAGACGGCCCAGGAATCAACCAGTGGCGCGTCGGAGGCATGATCTCTGGCTTTCCTCCGCGCACTCCAAATTGAGGTGCCGTTCCTAACCTACATGGCCTGAAGACTGGTCAACGGGCCCACCAAATCCTTTCCACCTCCTGAACCCTTTCAACCACCCCGCGACAAGCTTCTCCTGAGCATCAGCCCGACCAAGATTTCGAGATGAGTGCAGCTCCTGCGACGAAGGCCCTTCACAGTCTACACGAGACCAATTACTACACCCGCAAACAACATCCCACCAACCCTCTGGGCGTCGATGGGTTAGGCCTCTCGTCCAAGCCCGATCTTCCCCATCGGAAAAAGATCTACTACCTCTGCTCCGTGTTCATAGACAACCGCCCCCTCGACTGACGGCCGAACCGCAGCAAAGACAACCCCCCCAACCACCCTGATCATCAGAATTATTCCAAAACGACATGCGTTTTGCGATACGACCTGGATCATCTTCGGGCGGTCCGCCCTCACTATGTATTAGTCTGCTACACGACGGGGAAGGGTGCATCATATTACCCCGGGTGTGCAGGCCCAACATCCCCCCCAGGAAAGAGCACAGCCATGTGCACGTGGCGGCAACATCACCCGACCCCTTGGGGTGTCCTCAGCGCGTGAGATGCGTACTCCTGCCCCGAAACCCCCACCCAGACGCGGGCACGGACGACTTGGAGGGGGGGCCCGCCCAGATCCCCCGGGCCCGGTCCCACCGCATCATAGGAGGATAGAGGCCCCCTCAACGAGCCTATAAGCCCCAAGAGGCTCCCAAGATTGTCCAAGAGGGCCCCAGTCGCCGACGGCTCCTCCAGGACGACCAAGTAGCCCCCAGACGGCCCAAGACGCCCCCAACAGGCCCCAAGACGCCTTCAAGAGAGGGCCCCACGAGCAAACACTCATTGATGTTCAACCCGTTTTTCCACCTAACAAATGACCGTTCTCACCTTTTCGGTTCCCCGAAGCCCCACGACGGCCCAAAAGGCTCCCAAGATCCCCACAGACGGCCCCCGAGGCCCCCAAGAGAGCCCTAAAACAAGCAAAGGGAACTCGCACACGGCCCCAAAAACCGCCTCAGAGGCCTCCAGCATGGCCAAAAGAGCCCCTAGACCGCCGCAAGAAGGGCCCCAATGGGAACCCGAGCGAGCCTGCATTTCGAGCCCTCGGCCCCACGAGACCCGTGAAAACCCTCCACGAAACTCCAAAAGGCCCCCCCCACAGGCCCCTATGAAGCGCCCACAAGGGCATCAAAAGCCCCAAAAAGGCGCCCAAGAGGCTCTCAGGAGCAACCTGCCACAACCGCCAATTCCCCACGTGGTCGGCGGTGTGGCGTAAGCACATAAATCAGCTGCGGGAACCAACCTACTATTGTGTTTTCTGAGCATAACCAGTCTGCCACCCCCGGGCAATGATCCATCAGACTGAAAGACAAGCGCCCCCGAACATCGCAACCGGGCGACGTGCAGCATGGATGATGGCATGCGTGCAATATGAATTCGGCATGGTATCTGTATGAAGGTGGTGTGACACATTTGCGATTTCAAAAACAGCAATTAACTGTGTATGACAAAATCGCCGCCGCAGGTTTGTCATACACATGACTTCGTGGCCGCCACGCCACCTGGACCGCGGGCCGAACACTTTTTCATGCCGCCCCGCAGCTTCACATGCCGCCTCCAGCTCATGACGCCCTCGCGCTGCCCACTCAGACAAGGGCAGCCCCCCAGGCGCAGGCCGCGACGCGCGATGCGCGATGAACTTCGCGCCTCTGGGGGTGCGAGGTCGGCGATAGGGGTGCGAGGACAGCCGTCCGCACCTCAAGTGCCTTAATAGGAAAGAACGGGGCGTCTTTGCCAACGCCGAAAATCCACCGCATGCCGCCGGGGTGCAGGCGGCGCCCCGGCCCCTTGCGATCAGCAGGTGGAGCTCCCTATCAACACGACCTCCCCCAGACCGAGGACTCAAAATCCGTCGGCCGTCATGGGGGCGAACAGGCTACAGTCGGGGCGTTGACCTAAGGAACCCTAAATAAGGAACGATGCCCCTTTTTTTCCATAAGCTCAATTTCGATTTCCTATCGAGAACATGGGAAAACCTGAGGCAAGATGTGACACACTTAAGGAACGCGGAGCTCCTCCCCAACGAAAAGGGTTCCTTCTTCAGGGCCCCGACTGTACGAGGCCGAGGTATTCCTGCAACCTGAAGCACGTCTAGTTTCCAACGGTATAGGTTCTGGCCGCCGCGAGGACCCTTCGCAGAAAATTTGTGATTTACCACCTCGGAGCCTCCCACGTTGCTTGCATTTCTGGGAGGCCCTGGGGCGCGCAAAAATACGACGGGCCCGCCTTCTCGAGGCCGCGATCCCTTGTAAACTACGACGCGCTCGCGCTCCCGACGCCGCCATCCTTTGTCAGTCCGACCAAGCCTTTACGGCGTGACTGGTTTAGCGAGTTCGTTCTTCCACCCCCCTCCTTCCCTGTCGGGGCGGCGCTTACCCCAGCCCCTTTCCCCCCCCCCCCTTTGCGGGTGTTGAGGGAGGGGGCGCGCGGCGTGAGAGAGTTCTTGGTCTAGGATGGCCCCAAGACGGGTTCATATAGCCCAACCTGGCTCTCGATATGGCACATGGTAGCCCAAGATGGTCCAAGGATGACCTCCGACATGCTTCCGGTAGGCCCCGAGACCGCTCCAATACGACTCGAAACGGCCAGGAAGTCCTCAAGAGTCTGAGGCAAAACTCATTCACGCACGCGTCGCTTTCAATGTTGTTTGCCTTCTCGCCTGTTCGCTTCCGAAAGGCTCCTGGAACCTCAAGATGGCGGGCCCAAGAAAGCCACAGGAGGGGCCCAGGGGCGCGGATTAGATCCAGGAGCCACCGTCGAACCCGCGCATTGGGGGAAAGCTTGCGAAGTGCGAAACCTGCTAGGTGCGGAACGCGCGACGGTCGGATTGCGCGCGAATCTGCCCACCGAGGCTAAAAGTCCAAGCTGGGCCCCCGTTTTCGGGCGCGAGACGCGTGGCCGGCGGTGCAGATTAATCCCACAGGCGCGCAAGGTCGCCACATGCAGCGGCGCAGTCAGGGGGGGCCGCAAGCACGAAACTGCGAAGACGGGGCGAGCCGGGCCAACGGAGGAGGAACGAACAACGAAACGTGGGGGGAGAGAAGCAACAGGAGGACGGATCGTTCGCCGCAGCAGAAAAAGAACGCAAGCGCCCAGCTCCAATGAGAATAACGCCCCCAACATGCTTCGAAACCTACATAGGAAACGATGGCGGGTCTAGTCACGCCAAAGCAAGCTAGCATGCGGAACCACGCGTAAGGTGCGGCACGCCCGTGGCACTGAACAAAATCCACCATGCACTTTCCATGCCCGATTCGCACTGGTGCTGCGCGCGCGACGCAGGCGACATTCGCGCGGAATTCGACCAGGGGCCCGACCACAGAATTGGTTCACCCCAAAACTGATGACCCCGTCGGATCGGCGAGAGACGCGTAGAAGGCCCCGTAGAGATCTACGGGGCATCCTGCGCACCTTTTGTCGTAGATTCTCGGGGTGAACCGATTCTGAAGTCGACCCCCTTCTCGAAGAGCGGGGGGGCGCGTCAGCCCTGCGACACCCCCGGGGGCTGCGCGCGGCCAGCCCCCCCGAGAGGCGCCCCTGGGCAGGGGCCTCGCCAGCGGGGCCCGCCCCCGAGCAGCCCTGGGGGGCGACCGCGGCCCCAAACTGCGGGCGCCGCCAGAGATGGCGCCAGAGGCGCCGAGGCCGCCCCCCCGACGACTCGGGAGCTCGCCCGACCCCTTCACCGCAAAGGGCATCGAAAAAATGGCCCTCTCCAAAACGGGAAAAAAAGCCCTTTGCCTTCCCCGCCGCCGCATGGACGGATCGAAGCCGAAAGTGACGCTGGGATGATAATTCAACCCCCGCGGCGACCACTGTCGGGGTTCCCGGCGATTCCAAGGAGTTCTAGGACTGCGGCTATCCCACTGCCGTCTCCTCCACATCCCTGATCAGGGCAACTCGCCCGGCGGGTGGGCCGGCGGGCGCCGGAGGAGGCGCCTGAAAGGCTGAGACCTCCCCCGCGCGACTCGAGGGGCCTGCTGATGGGGGGGCCGCAAGATTCCGATATTACTACGGCGAGGACATCGGATAGGAAACCACTGGAAAATGAGCCCAGGGCCTGGAAACCAGCGGAACTCCGATGGTGGAGCGGACCTGGATATCACCGACGCCCACATCAAATAAGGACCCCTTCCGAAGTCTGAAACTTTCTGGGCACATTCCTCAACGAACACTCCTACCGCACTCCCTGGGCTTCTCCTGGGGCGCTCTCTGATCAGGACCTCGAGGCGCATCCGCGGCGACGAGAGCTTCCCGCGAGGCCCAGAATTGCGAGAAGGGGGCGAAGCAGCGGCATCGGCACCCTTTCCTCCTCCGTGGCTGCAGCCGGCCGGGACTGCCTCTCGGGGGGGCTGCCCGCGCGCGCGCTGGGCTGGCCCGGCTCTCCGACGATCTGATATTTTCCAACCCATGCACTCTTTTCGATCGGAGCCCCGGCGCGGGGCCCGCCGACGGGCCCGGGGGGCCATCGCAAGCAAATCTGGGCCGCGTATCTGACCCCGAAGAAGGGGTCGGGGCCTCCTGGGAGCCGCGCAGCGCAAGAGCTCACATCGGCAGATGTCTGGGGACCTCCGCCCGGGCCGCCTGGCGGCGGTCGGCGCCCGCGCGGCTCGGACGGGGGGGCGCGCGAGACCTGGCGCTTTTCCTCGAGGATGGGGAGACCAAGACCAGGGCCAGCTCAACGAGTCCCTGCTATCCCTTCTGCCACACACTGCCCGCATGCCCGCGCAAGATAGCCGCGCTCTGATTGGGGGGGGGGGGCGTGCAGACGCTCAACAGCAGCAAATGCCACTGCTATCTGCACTCGAAACTCATACATAACTGCAGTGCTGCCGTCGCACACTGCGCCGGGCAGCACGGGCCGATCGGGCCCCCCAGGGCGCGCAGCCCCCCTAGCGGGGCCCGATGCAAGAGCGCGAGCGATGTGCAATCCCACTCGCCTCTCGCCCTCCTCTCCACACGGCCTCTGCCTCTGCCGCGGCCGCGTCAACTCGAAGATAAGGGTTCCGGGTCGAACCTCGCAAGCGCGGCGTGAGAAGCGCCTCTCGCTTCTCTCAAGGTCATCCGAAGGAACATGACCCTGGCTAGTTAACGCGCCCAATCTCCCACTGCTCTGCAACTGCTCTCTGCCCCCGCTGCCGATGAAGCCCCTTCTTCGAACGTCAACAACTCCCGCTCCAACGGGCCCCGAGGAGCTGCCCCCGCAGCGGCGCCCCGCCCTCCGAGGTGAAGCTGCTCGAGAATCGGGCCCAGGACGGCCCCGAGCTGCACCCCCGCGTCGACCTCGAGCAGGATCGTCGCCCCCTGACTCTCGGACCCCCCCCCCCCCCCCTCGCGCATGCGCGCCCTGGGGCACGGGGCGGCGCGATCCAAGCCGGCCAGGCTGATCGCGCGCAGCCTCTCTCCCCAGGGGTCGCGCACATGCTTCTTCAGCGCCTGGAAACCCTTCTCCTTGATCTCGCGGTCGCTCTCGGGGATCACCTTCGCGGCGCCGCAGCGGCGCGACGCCATCGCGATCGAGAAATGCGCGCGCGCGTGCGCGCGGGGGGGGGGGGGGGCGCCTGCCCGATGATTCAACGTCTCGCCGTCCTGCGACATGGCGCGCAGCGCTTCGGGCCCCTCGCCGTGGGCCTTGCCTGCCCGAAGAGACACCGCCGCCAGCCCCTGGCCAGACTAGATCTCGCACTTCAGCTAGGTCGCGGCGCGCACCTCGGTGACCTCGCGCGAGTTGCTGAGGACCAGGCAAGCCATCGCGTGCACCCTCCTGCCCTGGCCTGCGCCCTCGCCCTTGCCCGCTCCCACGGACCCCCTCTTGGCGGCGGCGTTTGGGGCCGGCGCCTCCGTCGACCCCTTGAACGGCGACGGCGGCGCCGCGGTCGACTCTGCGCCCACGCCTGCCGACATCGGTTGGCTCGCGCGGCTGGCGCGGCAAAAGAGGCGCAAGAAGGCGCTGGACCAAAGTGCGACGGAGACACAGCGCCAGCCCCGTCACATCGGAAGCCTGGACAGGCGAACGAACAGGGCTGCAAGGGCGCCGCCATGGAGCGAAGCCCTCGAGCGACGCAATGCCCACGACATAAAGCACTCACGAGACGACGAGAAGCCGTAACCTTCGTGGAAAAGATCCGCCGGCAGTTAACGAAGATGTCAGCGGGGGTTTTAAAAATGAAAAGAAACTCAGAAGATGGTGACGATGCCGAAGATAGCTATGAGGACCCTGACGCGTAGAAAAATCGCAACCACATGGGGCCCCCTCCTCATCGAGGCCACACACGAATGGTAAACCAACTGGTTCGAGGGCTTCGTGGCCACCCGCTCGAGTTGGGCGGGGGATCTGGGCCAAGAAACACGCTTGTCCAACCTTGGCAATGTCAGTACTCACGAACTCCTCAACCGCTTCCTGGTCAATCAGGAGTCCTAAACCTTCAGAAACACGACGAATGCCCTCGCGCGGAAGGCGCCAGCTAACCGCGTCAAAGTCTGAGGCCACCTGGCGGGCCCGCGGAGACGCCCAGCGCGCTGGCCTACTTCGAACGAGCTGAGGCCTATACCAGTCTAACTCTGCTACTCCGATAACGCGCGCAGCACCAGGCCGTGACCATCGGGGTGACGGCCCCAGCTCTGATAGAGTTTATCCCGACGCATAAGCAGCTCCGTAGTCGAAGGGGCCCGGCCTAATCGTTCCAAGACCTGCCCCCCGCTAAAAGTCTTCACGCGTGGCCCGTCAAAGCCCGCGACCCCCCCCGCCGCGGCCTTCCCCAATCTAGCCAAGCAACTATCCGAAATATCTGCATCGGCCTTGCATAGCACGAAACTCTCGAGGCAGCTCAGTAACGAGTTTTGCGCGAACCTGATGAATAAGTTACGCGCCCAGCGCCAAGGAGCCCCTACGCCCCCAGCACCTCCCAGAGAAGCAAATCCCCGCACACTGCACTTCGCCCCGCGCCAATACGCCCGCGCACTTCGCCACGTGCCAATTCGCCCGTCGACAGATCAAGCCCTATATAACACACTCCATCCTTTTACTCTCCCCTCCATTCGATGCTCCTGCAAAAAGACTGAGAGGGCTGCGCGGGGAACCGACTGTCCTTGCCCAGTCCAGCCATAGCTCGGATAAGCTGTTTGCATCTGCAACTCCTGCGAAAGAAATGCACGCATAATTCCTGTTTGGTTGCGTTGTGCCCGCGTCCGAAGGCTCCAAAGCATCGTTGAGGCTATGATCTGCAACATGGAGCTTCGTGATCAATTCTGCAAAGGACGTCCCTGGATTCGAGATAATCATCACACTGATATCGTCGGCGTACTTGGACAGGGATCAATCAGCCCGAAGCGACTCCCAGCTCGATCGAAGAAGACGGGTCTGCCGCCTGCTGCTCACGCTTCCAGCGGAGGATGGGGCGCGAGAGCGCTCCCAGGCCTTGACCGCGAAGGGCCCCCCCATGGCGTTACCTTCCCCTGGTTTTACCAGAAGTGGCCCCTTCCCCGCCTCCAGACGAATGACAGCGCGACGGTATCGCTGCCTGCAGATATCGCGGTCCTGCTCCGCCGCGCAATCGGACAGTCTCGTCGATCTCATCCCAATTCGACCCCCGAAGGCGTTAGCCATGTCATTTAAGGTAAACGCGTGGGTCCAACCTGCTTGCCCAATCCGCCAACTCGTAGTTAGAGCTGCCAGTGCTGCGTCATCCCTCCCCCTGTGCCAGACGAACCCGTGATCCGACGAGGTGGGCGACGGTTTTTTTCAGCGACGCGTACAATGCCTTACATACTGCTGCCATCACATGCATGGCCCGACTGCCTCTAGGCCCCGAGAGGTTGTTTGCCTTCAGAATGCCTGCTCTTTCCGTCCAGCGCCAGTGTAGCGACAAGATGTTACGCATGCGGACCTTACTTGAGCCCACCGAAAGGAGCCGCTTAAAGGTGTCCGCGTTGGTTCTACTACTCTTCGCTCCAAGCCCCTGGCGTTGATCGCGCGCGCATGCAACGTCCTGGCATCAGCATCATGTGCCAGCACTCCAAGGGCGCCGAGAAGCTAGGGGCCGCTCGACAATGTGCTGCTCTATCAATAGAACTAATGCGGTCACGATCATCCTCTGCTCGCTCGACAACGTCCGAAGATGGCAGCCAACGAAACTGCTCATGACGAGCATCACGCCACTCAGCCCAATAATGTTACACGACCGACATCCCACCTGCAGCCCCCTCCTGGCTCCAGCCGCCAATCCAGGCCTGGGCGGTTGGGGATGCTCTTTCCACCAGCAAGCCGCCCCGCTTCTCCGGACCGATGCGGGATCTGGCAGCTCGCCTGGTGAGGCGCGTCGCCTCGGCTGGACGACCTCAGTGCTCCGAAACTTCTGAAAGACCTCTGTTCCCGCGCATGCCGGCGGCGAACAAGCTTGAGTTCTTATGGGAGACGTTCTAACTCTTCATCGATGTGTACACTATCACGAGACTGCGCGTTCATCTTCGCACCTCGACTCTCTAGCCGCTCAAAGGCGACAACGCTCCTGACAACGTAACCGATAATTCTCATCCTCCTGAGCAGCATCCAGCCCGAAAAACTGTTGACCGGGTGTGAAAAGACTGTGTTCAATGGTTTCCAAGATCTCGTCGGGGGATCCGTTATTCTGTAGGCCAACGCATGGAGGTTCGGTCGAATTCGGTACGCGCTGCTGCAAGAATCTCACGACGACTATCCCCCCTCCGAAGAACCCGCATCATCTTATCTGTGTTCGATGTCAGTCCCCCCTCCTCTGCCGACGGGCCCTCGATGTGCTTACAATAACGCATAGTGCAGAAAAAAACAAGTGATCCCTAGGAGAAGGGCCCCATACAGTTTGTAGAATAGCTCCTAAGTGATGTCGAATATGGCATTGTGTGACCTGTTCGCGCACACCTGCCGGGCAAAAGAGGTAGTCAATGCGCGAGCTGCCTCCATCATTCCCGAAGAAGGTGGGTACGAGTATGGCTCCCTCCGTGTCACCCGCAAAGAAACGATGGGGATCGAGTGCCTCACGAAGTCTCTCTCCTGCTCCTCCTCTGTACCTCCCCTGACTAACGACCTCGGCAACGGACGTATCTGCAGCACAATGACTACCAAGAGGGACCCCAGCCCGTCGTTCGCGTCGCAATACATGAACGGCAAGCACCGAACGGGCAGCGCGCCTAGCACGTCCTCCAACCAGCTGCTCAGCAGGCTCACCGTCTTGATAGACCGCGGTCTCTGAAACAGCGAGGACGACCGCGGGGGGAAATAGAGAGAAAGATGGCGCACACGTTATACCTACCACGCTTAATACGGACCCCCAGGGCCCTGCCTTTAGAGTCTGATGGGGGAAGGCCATGATTGAGGAGTGTGCCTGTCTTGTATCCCGCCGTCGAAGACCACCGAACAGCCTCAACTCGAGTTACTGAGCGGGGAGTGCGGTCCAGACAGGGCCTCCACAACGAGTCGATGTGCAACCTGACGACACGACACGACACCTCCTGCGCACTGCTGCCGGCGATCATGTGTTTGTGTACCTGCCATAATGACGACATCATAGCTCCTGGTTTCTAGCACGACTTCCTCCAGGCGGGACCCCGAGCACCACATTGGGTTCCAGCCGAGCAGACGTAAGTGCAACATCGCTGCTCGTCGACAGACCGCTGCCTGAGGAAGTTCGAGTAGCGAATGTGCTGTGCTTGCTGGGAAGGGAGTGGGGCCCCCAACAAAGCACCTGCCTCAATGTCTGTCTCACCCACACGCGGCGAGACTTCGGGCCCGTGGGTTCGAGGATGGGGAGGAGGAAGAGGAGGAAGAGGAGGAGGAGGCGGAGGAGGACGAAGAAGAGGAAAGAGCAGGAGGAGGCGTAAGAAGAGGAAGGAGGCGGAGGAGAAGGAGGAAGGAGGAAGAAGAGGAGGATGAAGAAGGAAGGAGAAAGAGAAAGGAGGAAGGATGAGGAGGATGAGGAGGATGAGGAGGAGGAGGAGGAGGAAGAGGCAGGAGGAAGATGAAGAGGGCGCCACCCCCCCTTTCGTGGTGGTGCAGGGGACCCTCGCCTCGCCCGCGTCCGACCCCAGCAGCGACCCCGGCAGCGACCCCGCCGCCCTCTCTGGGGCACCTGGCCGCGCCAGGCCCCAGGGCACCTCCGTCTCGTCAGCCTCTGGGCGGTCGTCTTTGCCGTCGCCGCCGCCGCCGCTGCCGCCGCCGCCGATCGAGAGCGGCAACAGTGTCCGCATCCGCGCCCTCGCGGGCCGGCTTCCGGGGCGCGAGCCTATGGGTTCGCGGTCGCACGGATAATTACGGCCCGCGCGGGGCGTCCGCGAAAAAACGCCCCGTTACCAAGGGGCCCCGGCCGAGGGGCCCGGCCCGCGAGGCCGCGGATACGGATATGTTTTTCGCCCGCGAGCCGCCGCTGCCGACGTCTGAGGGGCAGCATTGCCAGAGCCCCTCGCGTGGAGAAAGAATCGCGACGGGAGGCTTTTCTGGGCTTCCAGGGGCACTTAGCGGCCCAGGATGAAAAGCCAGTCCCGAGGAATGGGTCAAGACCTTCGGGGGCCGACGATGCGAAAAAAACATGACACCAGGGATCTGGGTAGGAGGGGGGGGCGGGCAGCCCAGGGGGAGGGGGGGCACCGAGCCTGAATCGGCGACACGTGGCTGGCACATCTCGGCGACGGGCCGCTCCCGATGGCGAGAGCACGCGCTCCTGGGCGGGGTGGGCTTGTCGGGCCCCTTGCCGGCGATGAGCGGGCGATTGGGGGTCGATGCGTCGCCCCCGATCCACCCCTGAGCCTCGCTATCCACCCCTAGCGTTGCCCCTGACCTTCCGCTCCCTGGCTTTCGGACCACAAGTCTGGCCTTCGGCGGCCGTTTGGGGGAAGATCTGGGCACCCTCGGAACGCTCTCGACGACGAGGCGCTGCTGATGGAAACGACCCCAAGCCTCAGAAACTGTTGAAAAGAAACTCCCAAGTACTGTCGAAACTACCCCCTGAGTATATCCCCCCTCTGGCGTTGCCCCTGATCGTCGCCATAGCCATCGTCGTTCGTCTTCTACCTCGTAATGTCATGATTGTTCACAACGTCGGCTCCCAACGTCACGAATTTCAATTCAACGTCGACCCCCAGAGGTCTCGACCCATTCCCCGGGACGGGCTCTTAATCCTGAGTCGCTTTTTGACGGCCCCGGGACCTGGCAAGGACCCCCTTGAGACCTAGGGCTGGCAACAACCTCCCGCCGTGCTCCTTCGTTCACGACGCGGCGGAGTCTGGGAACGTCCCCCCCGAGCGTTGCCCGTGATCGTCGCCGCCGTCGTCGCGGTCTGCCGCCCGCCTCCGACCCCAGCAACGACCTCGCCCCCCTCTCCGCGGTGCTCAGCCGCGCGGGGCCCCAGCGCGGCTCCGCCTCGTCCGCCTGCCGGTCGGTCGTACGCGCCCAGCCACGCACACGAATACCCCCCCCCCATATGGCCGACAATACGTTTTTCCCATCCGACCGCTTTTCTTCCGACAGGCTTGCCTACAGGAGTCCTGGCATGATGCACGAACGAGTGATCCCCGAGTCTCCCCTCCTCGACTCTGCCGTTTCATCCAGCGGCTGAGTGACGCCACTGCAGCGAGAGCTAAGGCGAGGCACGCTTAGCGCCAAGTCCACCTGATGTTGCAAATTCATGGACTACACCAGGCGAGTCGCGTGCAGAAAAACGTGTTGTGGCTGCGCTAGGCAAGCAAGCACATGAGGAAAAACGGCGTGCAACAACGCACAAGGAAAAGCACGGCGAGCCAGGCAAAGGAGAGCGCCGGGCATTCCGGATCTGGACTGAAACAGTCGGGCGCAAGGGCCGAAACGCGCGCCCGCACTTGGCGGGCGTGCCCGAGCGCCGACGGGACCAACGCTGGGTAGCCAGCTGCAGGTGCCTCAAGAACTCGGGGGCCCCAGGCACCAAAACGAGGGACACCGGGAAAGGCGAGGCGGGCCAGCGACTGTGTCCGCCCAGCCCAGCCAGAAAATGTAAAATCCGCCGACCCTGTCGGCGTGTGGAAGAGGCTGTCGAGTCTCAGCAACGTTCTAGTTGAGTCGAAGGGAAGCCCCTTCCCTTTGATCCCTTCCCCGCCGGGAAGAATAGGGTCCCGGGGCAGATATACCTCCTCGGGCGGTTTGGCGACCAAGAAAAGCGTTGTAGTTGAGTCGAAGGGAAAGCCCCTTCCCTTTGACCTTTGATCCCTTCCCCGCGGGGGGGGGGGGGGCAGATATACGACTCCTCCTCGGGCGCTTTGGCTGCAAAGAAAAGCGTTGCACTTGAGTCGAATTTAACGGAGGCCCCTTCCCTTTGACCCCTTCCCCGCCGGGGGGGGGGTCCAAGACCTGCAGGGGGGCCTCCCGGGGGGGTCCCGGGCAGATATACGACTCGAGATCCTCCTCGGGTGGTTTGGCGGCCAAGGAAAGCGTTCGAAAGGAAGCCCCTTCCCTTTGATCCTTTCCCCGCCGGGGGGGGGGGGTCCGGAGGGGGCCCCCCGGGGCAGATACGACTCCTCCTCGGGCGGTTTGGCGGCCAAGAAAAGCGTTGTAGTTGAGTCGAATTTAACGGAAGCCCCTTCCCTTTGATCCTTTCCCTGCCGGGGGGGGTTGTCCCGGGGGTGGCCTCCTGGGGGGGGGCCCGGCGGTGAGGGGTCCCATCTCCTCCTCGGCCGGTTTGGCGGCCAAGGAAAGCGTTGTAACTGAGTCGAAGGGGAGCCGCCTGGGGGGGGGGGGGGCGGTCCCGGGGGTGGCCTCCCGGGGGGGGCCGGAGACGGGTCCCGGGCAGGTCCCGGGGCAGATACGACTCCTCCTCGGGCGGCTTGGCGGCCAAGAAAAGCGTTGTAGTTGAGCCGAAGGGGAGCCCCGTCCCTTTGATACCTTCCCCGCTGGGGGGGGGTCCCGGGGGGGGGGTCCCGGGGAGGTCCCGGGGCGGATACGACTCCTCCTCGGGCGGTTTGGCGGCCACGAAAAGCTTTGTAGTTGAGTCGAAGGGAAGCCCCTTATAAAAGCCCTTTGATCCCTTCCCCGCCGGGGGGGGGTCCCGGGGGTGGCTTCCCGGGGGGGTCCCGGGGCAGATGTACGACTCCTCCTCGGGCGGTTTGGCGGCCAAGGAAAAGCGTTGTAATTGAGTCGAATTCAACAGAAGCCCCTTCCCTTTGATCCCTTCCCCGGGGGGTGGGGTCCCGGGGGTGGCCTCCCGGGGGTGGCCCGGGCCAAATACGACTCCTCCTCGGGCGGTTTGGCGGCCAAGAATAGCGTTGTAGTTGAATCGAAGGGAAGCCCCTTCCCTTTAATCCCTCCCCCGCCGGGGAGGGGTCCCGGGGATGGCCTCCCGCGGGGGTCCCGGGGCAGATATACGACTCCTCCTCGGACGATTTGGCGGAGCAGGCCCCCAAGAGGCCCAAAAGAGGCCCCAAAAGGCCCCCCAAAGCGACAAAAAGAAGCCGCCTGACAGGCCCCAGTAGCTCCGACTTCGAAACTCACAAACAACCGCGCGCCATAGCCGTCCCAACCCGATCATTCACCGCACCGAGAAACAAATTAGTACGGCGACGGTCAGAACGTCTATACATCTCTTTCCAGTTCTCTATATATGTATGCCATATATATACATATATGTATATATAAACGTACGTAAATTCACGCGCGCATACACAAACACACACACACGCACACACACACACATACATACATACATACCTGCATATATATATATATACATACATACATACATACATACATACATACATGCATGCATGCATGCATACATACATACATACATACATACAGACAGACAGACAGACAGACAGGCAGACAGACAGACAGACAGACAGACAGACAGACATACATACATACATCAAACCTACATACACGCAGACAGGCATATATGCATGCATACAGACAGACAGGCAGGCTGACAGACAGACAGAAAGACAGACAGGCAGACTGACCAGACAGACATGCACGTATACATGCATACATGCATACATACATACATGCATGCATGAATGTATGCATACATGCATGCATGCATGCATACATACCAACATGCATGCATGCATACGTGCATACACACATACGCACGGACGTATAGACATGAATAGATGCATAAACATATACATGCACACATAGCGGTACGTAGAGAGTGATATCTATGCATAAATATAGATGTGTACTAGAACCATCGCGCGCGCTTCGCGCGCGCTCAGATTCTAGTCCAGGCTGGGGGCGCGCTAGAAGATCTTGGACAGCGCTATCAAGCACAGGCGCGTGACATAGTCGTGCCTCCTGAGGGCCTCTTGGGAACCTCTTGGGTATTCGTGGGGGCATCTGAAGGGCTTCTGGGGGGTTCTCCGTGCTTCCTCGATTGGTTGTTGGAGGCACCTCTTGGGTGCTTCTCGGGTGGGCATCTTGGGGCTTCTTGGGGTCCCTTGGGGGAATCGTCAGGGTTCTCCGGGCAGTCGGAAAGTGATGTTCTGCAATCTGAAGCAGTCAATTGGCCGTCTTGGCTGCGTGGAGGCCCGGCTTGAGGCCACATTGGGGCAATCGGGAAGCCTCTCGGGGCCTCCTTGAAGCAATTTTGATGCATCGAGAGCACTGTTCGGCTATCTTGGGGCCCCGTGTACGTCTCCTGTGAGCCTTTTGGCGCCTGGTGGGGGGCTTTCGGGGGCCTCGTCAGACCATTTGGGGACTCTTGGAGCCTCCTGTGGGCGTCTTAGGGCGGAAAGCTCTGCTGTTGGGTTCGCGTTCCCTTGGGGCTCTCTTGGGGCCCTCTCGGCACCGTCTTGGGGCCCTCGTGGGCCGTCTTGGGGCCCTCTTGGAGGCCACTTCGGCTATCTTAGAGCGGTCTTTGGGGCCACTTGGGCCGTCTTAGAGCGTCGGGATGCCAAAAGGCTGGGAACTCTAAAATCCATCGAAAGCCGATGGGAAAACAATGCTTCTTGAAACCTCTTGGCCTTCTGGGGAGCTTCTTGAGGGCCTCTTGGGTCCCATTTGGGAGCCTCTGGAGCTTCCGGGGAGCCTCTCGGGGTGGAAGGCTCGGATGTTCGGTTCGTCTGGTCTTGGAGGCCTTTGGGGCCGTCTTGGAGCGTCAGGACGCCAAAAGGCTGAAAACCCTTACATCAATCAAAAACCTTTGGCAAGACATGGATGTTTGCCTCTTGGGGCCTTCGTGGGAGGCCTCTTGGATACTCTTCGGCCCCCTCGGGGGCTTCTTGGGGCCTCTTGGAGCCTTTTAGGGGCTTCTCAGGGCCTCCTGAGAGCCTCTCGGGGTGGAAGACTCAGACTTTCGGCTCATGTCAACTACCCTCTTGGCTCCATCTTGGGGTCGTCTTGGGCCCTCTCGGGCCGCCTTAGGCGCCTCTGGCGCCGTCTTGGGACCCCCGTGGGCTGTCTTGTGACCGTCTTCGAGGCCTCTGGGGATGCCTTGGAGCGGAAATTTAAGCCTCTTGGGCCGTCGTGGAGCGTCAGGAAACTCAAAAGGCGAGAACTCGAACATCGATCAAAAACCAAAGGAAAATAAATTTGTTGTGCCTCCTGGGCTCCTTGGGAGCCATCTTGGAGACCTCTTAAGGCGTCTTGGAGGCCTCTTGGACAGTCAGGGGCCAATTCTGGGGTGATCTCGGGCGGTCATTGGTAGTTGTCGTTGTCTGGAAACGCCATTTCTGGCAATCCAGGGCAGTCTTCGGGCGACTTTACAAGGCCCCCAGCGCCACGGCAGGGCCCCCTGGCACCCTGGTGCGAAGGCCCCGTCCCGGGCCCCGCCTCGTGCTCGCGGCAGGTCGTCCCTGGGCCGTCTCGGCGCCCTCGTGGGGGCCTGTTGGGGCGATATTGGGTGTCTGAAATCCATCAATCACCTAAGGGCAATCAATGATTTTGGCGTCCCGTTGGGTCGTGTTGGAAGCCTTGTGGGCCGTCCGGAGGCCATCTTGGGTGCGTTCGAACGATATGTCCTCGTTTCGGGGCCTCTTGGGGGCCTCTTGCGGCCCTTTTCGTCTGTGTTGGGGCTTTCTTAGGCCGTCTGGGGGCGGCCCTGGGCTGTCTCGGCGCCCTCTTGGAAGCCTGTTTGGAAGAGTTCTGGGTGTCCTGGACCGTCCTCCTTCAACGTCTAAATACTTCCTGGGAACATGATTTGTTGGGGTGTCGTTAGGCGCCTCCGGAGGCTTCGGGGCCTGACGCGTTTCCGAGCGTGGCGGCAGGTAGCGCTGCTTGGGACTCTCGTTTTTTATCCTGGCAGGCGTTTAGGGAACATGGTTTGGGGAGAGGGCGGCAACCCGAGAATCATGTTCCGGGGAAGCTTTCCGGGAGTATGATTTGTTCGGCTCTCTTAAGAGGGGCGCCTGTGGGGGCTTACCGAGGGGCCCTTTTTGGCCTTATCGGCAAGCCTATTGGAAACATGGTTGGGGCGGTAAGCGGAAGCCCAAGGAATCATGTTCCCAGAAAGCTCTGGGAAATAAGATTTACCGAGGTCTCTTGGGGGCCCGCAGGGGGCTTCCCTGGGGGCCCCTTGGGGGCTTATTGGGGCTTCCGAGGGGCCTTTTGGGAGCCTCACGGGGGCTTCTTGGGAGCCTCTTGATGGCCTCCAGAGGCGTCCTAGGAGCCTCTCAGGCTGGAGACCTTGAAATGTCGCGCTCTTCGGGCCCTCTTGGGTCGCTCTTGGGGCTCTCTTGGGGCGCTCTCGAGGCCCTCTTGAATTATCTGGGGAGCCTCCTGGGCCGTCTCTGGTCTTTCTTGGGAGCCTCTTCGGCCGTCTTGCAGCGATCTGAAGGGCCTCTGACGCCGTCCAGGACCGTGGGGAGGCGGAACATGCGAGAGCGAAAAAATGCGGGGCCCTTTGGAGGGACCTCTGGAGGCACCCTTGGGGCGTTTTGGCGGCGTCGTCGTCCGTCATGAGGCCATCGTCGGCGTGTCTGGGGCCTCTTGGGACTGTCTTGGCAATTTTAGGGCCCTCTTGGCGTGTCGTGGCGTGTTTGGGAGCGGGCCCGGGCAGTCCCGGGAGCCCTGGGGGCTGTTGAATGCTAGGTGTTGTCTTGGAGGCGGAGGCTGTTGAATGCAGGGTGGCGCGTGCTACGCGGAAGGCGGGCGAGCTGCCGGGCGGGCGGCGAGCGGGCGGATGGCGGGTGGGCGGGCGGGCGGGTCGGGTTTTTGATGAATTCCTTAAGGATGCTCTCTTGCAGCGGGAGCTTGTTGACTACAGGGTGTTGCCTTGAAGACGGGGGCTGTTCACTATAGGGTGTTGTCTTGGAGACTGAAGCTGTTGAGTACAGAGTGGTGCGTGCTACGCGGACGGCGGGCGGGCGGCGGGGGTTTGGATCTCGTGGTTGGCCTGTCGAGGACGTCGTGAAGGCAATTTCGCAGCTTCTCGGCAGCCGTTTTGGGACCGTTGTGGGGCCTCCTCGGGGGTGTTTTGTAGCCTCTTGACGCCTCGTTTGGGCCTGGGTGCCTCTCGGGGGCCTCCTGGGGCCTCTTGGAAGCTCCTTAGGGCCTCCTGGGGCACTCTTCAAGCGGGAAGGTCGAATTTTGGAGTCGTGGTCCCCCTCTTGGGCGCATCTTGGGGCCGTCTTGGGCGCCTCTGGGGCCGTCTGGGGGCCCTCTTGGGGCGCTCTTGGGGGCCTATTGGGCCGTCTTGGAACGTCGGACAGCCGAAAAGGCTGGAAGGCCAAAGTCTCCCCAAAACCTTCGTAAATTTGACGATGTCGGCCACTTGAAGCGCTCTGGAGAGGCGTCTTGAAGCGTCGTTGAGTGCCTTGGGGGGGCCTCTCGGGCCGTCTTGGGCCTATCATGGGCGTCCAGGAGCTGTCTTTCGGAGACTCGGGGCCCGCTTGGGCCGTCTGGGGAGCCTCTGGAGGCCCTCCTGGGCTATTTTGACCTCCCTGGCCGCCCCGCCCTGCCATGGAGGGTCGGGGCACCTGTTTGTGGGCCCCGGGCCTGCCCCCCAGGGATATATATATATATATATATATATATATATGTATGTATATATTTAGAGATATATACATACACATATATATATACATAGATGTGCATATATATATATATACATGTATACATATCTATACATATATATATAGATACACATGGATGTATGTATGTATGTATGTATGTATGGATGGATGGATGGATGGATGGATGGATGGATGGATGGATGGATGGATGTTTGTATGTATGTATGTATGTATGAATGTATGTATGTATGCATACCTGCATGCATGTATGTATGTATGTATGTGCGTATGCATGTATGTGTGCATGTACGTATGCACACATATACACATATTCATACACACGCACATGCCTACATATTTACATATGTAAACGTGTAGGCAAGATTCGGGCGTAGCGGCCACGCGCGCGGCGGGGCAGCGGAATCGAAGTCCAAATAAACACACACACACACATTTTTTGGCCACAGCGGCCTCGCGCGCAGCGACGCAGCGAAAAGTCAGGACAGCGCGCGCGGCGGCCAGGCGCTCAACATCGCTTAGGATGTAAGCCTACAGGCATTGGCCATCTGGGCATAGATGGCAGGGAAGGAACACGCAAGACCGTGGGAGAGACTCACCACAGGGGCATGAGAGACACCACACACACACACAACAAAAAAAACAACAAAAAAGCACACACACACACACAAGTTGACTCCGCCGGCCAAGTGACGTCGCCGTAGCGGGTGATGGCAAAGGGCGCGGGCGATCGCATGCCTTCCACCTGGCGTTGCAGGTGGTGGGATGCGCAAGGCAAATCGGCGCGCGCAAGGAAAAGCACCCATCTGAGTGGATGGGCAGGCGAGGCCTGACGTGTGCAAAGGTGCACAAAATGAAGCACACACACACACTCACACACACACACACACAAACACACACACACACACACACACACGCGCGTTCCCTCCGCCAGCCAAGTGACGTCGCCGTAGCGAGTGATGACATGGACGCGGGCTATCGCATGAATGCCACCAGGCGTTGCAGATTGTGGACTGCGCAGGGCAAGTCAGCCTTCAAGGAAAAGCACCCAACTGAGTGGGTGGGCAAGCGAGGCCTGACGCGTGCAGAAGCGTGCAAAACAAACTACAAAAATGATGCTTCCTCCGCCGGCCAAAGGACGTCACCGCAGCGAAGGACATCATGGGGCACAGCCCGTCGCGAGTTCCGCCGGGCGCTGCAGGTGGGCGGCTGCGCGAGGCGAGCGAATGCGAGCGAATGCGAGCGAATGCGCACATACAGACGCCCAACGCAATGGGCAGACAGTCGAGGCCTGACGCGCACATTGGCGCGCTGAGAGCAAAACACACGCACAAACACACACACACACACACACACACACACACACACGCACACACCGCACACCGCACACACACACACACACACACACACACAGGCATTGGACTATATGATGTTCTCAATGCGCGGCCCAATAGGCGCTGACCGTTTCCCCGTATTCAACGCCCCAAATCAGCTTTTTCTCTGGCGGCCGTTCGAAGCGATCGGGACACCCCTGGAACGCCCTCGGCGAGGCACACGCAGCTGCTGGAGTGCGCCCCGCGGGACGGAAAGACGCCGAGAGAGACCCGATGGAAACGTCCATACCCTGAGATCCCGCGTTGCGAAACAAACGCAGCATCGCAACAAAAAACTACCAAAGCCCTAGACTCCATCTTTCTGCGTTCTTCGAGCTGGATCGATCTGTGACGGCCCCAGGGCCCGAAAGCGGGCAAAAACGCCCCGTGCCAAAAGATGCAACTCCCGGATCTGAGGGTAGGGACCGACTATTCTCCGTTTGCGCGCAAGTGTGACCCTAGACAAGAGTGACCTTCGGTGCACGGTCTTCGGGGGAGCGCGAGGGGGCCAAACCCAAGCGCGCAGGCCGCAGCTATCTCATCGCATTCAGAGATCGGGTCAATGCACTGGGGTCAGTCAGGCTTTGCAGGATCCTGCGAGATCCTGCAGGGCTGCAGGGTCCTGCAGGATCCTGCGCGCAAGCCCAGCTCAGCCCACCCCTGGCCCTTCAGGATCCTGCAAGATCCGGCGCTCTGGCTGACCCCCGTTTGCATAGACCCCCGCCTCCAGGCCCCAGTGGGCCCGCACCACACGTCACCCCGGCGAAGGACCACTCGCACGTGCAGTCGACTTGCCCCCGCGGGACGCCCGCCTCCTCCACGGCGCCGCCCTCGCGGGCGCCCTCCACGCGGGGCGGGCCCCCGCGCGCCGGCCCTTCGGAGGGCCAGCTGGCCCCCGCGGCCTGGCTGGCACGCGGGGGCGCGGGCTCGCCAGGTCGCTGGGCGTGGCCGGCGCCTTGCCGGGAGGCGGCTTTTCAACAGCAGCCGCGATCGCCACCAGCAAGACAGGACTGTACTGCTTTAAATGTCGCCGCGCCGATTGGTCTGAACGCATCCAGATGGACGACGCCAACACCACGGCAAAGCAGCAAAACCCAGAGCAAACACGCCCCAGCGCCCTCCCCAAGACGCAAGGCCGCGCGTCGGAACAAACGGCGCGGTGACAAATCATTTTTTGGGAATGGAGGAGAGTGTTCGAAGGCATATAGCGTTCGAAGGCATGAGATGATCACGACATCAAGGTAACCCCACTCGAGACCAATGAACCCGTCTGGGTCAACACGCACGTTGCCGCTGCACCTCGGGTGGGGCCCTCTTAGATTCCAGTTCCACAGGGACTTCTCCTGAGGCCTCTTCTTATTCAGGCATGGGCTCGAGTCCGTAGCCATTTTGGCTCAAGCTGCGGCCAGCCCCCCGCTCGGTGCGGCGCGGGCCTGCAATGACGCGGGCGGCCAAGCCTGGCCGCAAGATCGTGGTGCGGCACGGGGAGACGGTTACGCACCTCGACACCGTTGTGGACGCAGCGGAGCTCATCCTCCTCATCGAGGCTGGAAAGCGTTCGACGACACACGACGAGCTCACGCTCAACACATACGAGAAGGTGCTCCGCGGTGCTGGCTCGCGCCTGGCGCTCGGGCGCAAGGCCACCACGGAGGAGGTCAGGCGCGCTCTCCTCGCCGAGGGGGACACGGACCTCGCCAAGAGGTGGGCAGCCTTTCGCGCAGGAAGGCGCCTCGCTGCCCATCCTGATCCAGAGCTCCTGCTCGACGTGCTCACGAAGCTGGAGGTGCCCCGCCCGGCCTGGCCAGCGGGTGAAGGAGCACGTCACGGACCTGCAGGAGGAGCTGCCGCAGGACAACATCGAGCAGCGCTCGTTCCTCACGGAGGCCGGCGCTTGCGTGCTCAAGACCTCGGAGCACGACACGTCTACCAGGAAGTGCGGGAGCCCGCACTCGGAGCTGCTCAGCGGCAAGGGCGACCAACCTGCCACCGAGCTGGGCGCCATGGTCGAGAAGGCCAAGACCGCCCCGCTCATCGACTTCAAGACCGAGGACACACAGAGCTACGACAAGGCGGACGAACCCTGCGTGCTCACGACCTCTGAGTACTCGGAGCACGACACGTCCGCCACCATCGAGGATGACGATAACGAGACTGCAGTCAGCCCCTGCGCAAGGCGGACTCCTTCGGCGTGCTCACGACCTCGGAGTACGACTCGTCTGCCACCGCGGAGCGCAAGGAACTGGAAAAGGAACTGGACAAGGTCGAGTGCAACACCCTGCAGTACGACGGGTCGGCCACCGCCGACTACGAGACACTCCCTAAGGTGCTGGGCGACAACCTTTTGGCCTCCTCTCTGGCGGGCCCCGTTTTCGATGAGTACGCCAACATGGATGGCAAGAAAGCGCCCAGCAAGGGCACGAGTAAGTCCTGCCACTCCCACGGCTCCTACACCTCGTACAGCAAGACGATGGCGGGCTTCGAGCCGCTGCAGCAGGGCAAGGCCAAGGGCAAGGGCTTCCGCTCTGTCATCCCCTGAGGCCGCCCTGCCACTTTTGTTTTCAGAGGCCTTCTGGAGGAATGGTCTTTTCCAGGCATTCCAGAGACACCAGAAGGCCAGAGCCTCCAGCTACAGAGGCTGAAGGCCAATGGGTTCGCCGACTTCGGAGCGGCGCACCTTCTGCCCATGAGTGAAAAGGCATGGGCTCGACGGACTGGACATCTTGACCGAGCCCATCTTGGCCAGGAGACGGGGAGCGCGGGGGCGGGCCAGAAAGTCGTCCTGTTCACCTCGACAGCCAGAGACCCAAGGTCAATGTCGTGTGCGGTATATATATATATATATACACGTGTATATACATATATAATAATATATATATATATATATATATATTATTATATTTATGTGTATGTATGTATGTATGTATGTATGTATGTATGTATGTATGTATGTATGTATGTATGTATGTATGTATGTATGTATGTATGTATGTATGTATGTATCTATGTTTGTGTATATAAATACTACACAGAGAAAACACAATGCGTGAATGGTTTGAATTGAAGAATTTTGCAGGTACCATGTCTGGCCGCAGTTTCGCCGTAGGGCCCAAAGAGGCAATAAATGCTGATGCCTCGTAAAGGTTAGAGGGGTTGTGGCATTCTCGCCTTTTCGGGCACCCGTCGGTTTGCAACGACCCAGGAGGCCTCCGAGATACATCGGTTGATTGAGATGGAGAGCGAGATCGATCATGAGATCGATGGTGAGCTCGATCGTGGGATCCCGAAATCGGCCCAAAACCAGTAACTGGGAACCTGGGAACCCGGGAACCGGAAACCCGGGAACCCAGCTGGCTAAAGAAATCGGCCCGGGACTTTATCCACATCTGTGAATTACATAAAGGAAAAAACCACAATCAGTGGATGGTTTCAAAAATCTGGCAGATACCATGTCTGGCTACAGTTTAGGCGTAGGGCCCAAAGAGGCAATAAACATTGATTCCTTGTAAATGTGACTAGGGTTGCGGTATTATTGCCTTTTCGGGCATCCGTCGATTTGGAACGACCTAAGAGGCCTCCAAGATACATCGAGTGAGTGCGATGGATGGTGAGATCGATGGTGAGCTCCATCGTGTGATCCCGAAATCGGCCCAAAACTGGCAACCAGGAACCCAGAATCCCGGAACCAGGAATCCAGGAACCCAGCTGGCTACCGAAATCGGCCCAGGACTTTCGCCATATATTTCAATCACACTCAGGAAAGAACCACAACCAGTGGATGATTTGAAAAATCTGGCAGATACCATGTCTGGCCGCAGTTTCGCCGTAGGGTCCGAAGAGGCAATAAGCACTGATTCCTTGTAAACTTTAAAAGGGTTATGGCATTCTCGCCTTTTCGGGCACCCGTCGGTTTGAAACGACCCAGGAGGCCTCCGAGATACATCGGTTGATTGAGAAGGAGAATAAAATCGATAATGATATCGATGGTGAGCTCGATCGTGGGATCCCGAAATCGGCCCAAAACCAGCAACCTGGGAACCGGAATCCCGGAACCGGGAACAGAGGAACCCAGCCGGCTATCGAAATCGGCCGGGGACTTGCGCCAAATCTGTTAATATCCGTTCGGACCCCTTCAGTGCAAGAACTGATTGGAGAATCTAAACAACTATACATATATATATATATATATACATACATACATTTTGATTCGACCGCCAAAGACCATTTCAATGTTGTGGGCCAGTCATGAAAGTATATATATATATAAATACATACACATACACATACATATATACATGCATGCGTACATGTATGGATGTATGCATGTTTATGTAAATGTATAGATACATGTGATACCGGAAGAAAAAACCCAATCATAATATTTGTAGGGCTACAGGGCTATGGGGCTATAGAGTTATAGGGCTGTAAAGCTGTAAGGCTCCGGGGCTATAGGGCTATGGGGCTACAGGACTATAGGACTATAGTGCTAGAGGGCTGAAGGACTATAGGACTATAAGGCTATAGGGCTACAGGGCCATAAGGCTATAGGGCTATAGGGGCTATAGGGCTATAGGGCTATAAGGTTTTAAGGCTATAAAACTATAGGGCCCTGGGGCTACCGGGCACCCCGGCACCCGCGCAACTGGGCACCGGGGCACCCGGGCGTGCCACCGAAATCGGCGCCACAGCTAACCTAATGATACCAGAGAAAAACCCCAATCATAATCTCTTTGAGGCTATGAGGCTATAAGATATAGAGCTACAGGGCTATAGGGCCATAAGGCCATGGGGCTATAGGGCTATAGGGCTATAGGGCTCTAGGACTATAGGGCTATAGGGCTCTAAGGCTCTAGGGCTCTAGGACTATAGGGCTATAGGGCTATGGGGCTGAGGGGCTATAGGGCTATAGGGCTATAGGGCTATAGGGCTATAGGGCTAAAGGGCCAAAGGGCTAGTAGGGCTATAGGACTATAGGGCTATTGGGCTAGAGGGCTCTTAGGGTTATTAGGGCTATAGGGCTATAGGGCTATAGCTATAGGGCTATAGGGCTCTAAGGTTATAAGGCTATAGGGCTATAGGGCTATTAGGGCTATCAGGGCTATAGGGCTATTAGGGCTATTAGGGCTATAGGGCTACAGGGCTATCAGGGCTATAGGGCTATATATATATATATATATATATATATATGGGGCTGTAGGGCTGTAGGGCTATGGGGCGATTACGCTATATAGGGCTATAGATCTATTGGGCTAGCGGGCACCCGGGCACCCGGGTACCCGAGCCGGACACCGAAATCGGCAGCCAACGAACCTCACCTAACCATATGAATCCGCTAGGACCCCTACAACGGCCAGCTCTGATTGGGGAACCATATGAGTCCGCTAGGACCCCTACAGAGGCAAACCCTGATTGGGGAATTTATGCATGCATGCCTGCACACATATGTGTATATGCACATGTCAATGCACAAATACACAAACAGATACACATATGAAAACATATAAATGTAAATATGTTTATACCTTTACATAGACCTACACATAGATTACATGTACTAATATATTCTCCAATCAGTGCTTGCACTGAAGGGGTCCTACCGGATATTGAAAGATATGGCGAAAGAGCAGCCAGTCGTAAGTAACATTTCCGCAGCGCGAGCTCAGGGAAAAAGACCAGTCTTAATTGACTGATAGGCGCGTCAGCGCGCCACGAAAATGTCACGAAATTCGGCCCGCAGATGCGGGCGAAAGCTGACGAGGAGGACCAAGATGACTTCCGATCATGAACAAAAACACGACGGGCGGTTTTTGATAGCTTCTGGCATGCAAGAGGCCAACACTGGTATTCGGGACCGTCAGAAAACAAGTCGGGATGAAGAACCGGTCCCCCGGAAGGGGTACAGACCCTGGGGAGGAGAGGCTCAAAGAGGCTGGAAGGGGTCCCACGAGTGCCTCAATCAAATACCAATGAACGGTGGAAGGCGTATGGTACTCTTCCTCTGGTTGTGGACGAGCCTATGGTGCTCATCCAAGGGGCCGATTGGCGCCTCATCCCAAGAAGAATTCTACGATGGCCTCGACTCGGGTGCGGGGTGGTATGCCATGGTGGTCCCCCTGTGCCAAACTCGTCCGTCTCACAGGGTCGACGGACCGGATCGGAAACGGATCGGACCGCCAGCGGATCGTCCAAATCGAACCGAAGGTGGTTCGCCGCGCCTGGGTCGGGGGGTCTGCATGCTGGCAGCCCCACACGAGGCTCCATTGGGCCTCGTGAAGGGGGCCTCGTCGAGGCCGCCTGCGCCCCCAGCGGGGCAGGAACTGGGGCGCCAGCTGCTGCCAAGGGCCATTTCTGGGCAGCGCGCGACGGCTCGTGAGCGAGCAGGGGGTCCTGCGCGGCGCCGCGGCGCCGCGTCACGCGACCCGCCGCGCCATGTGGCGCTCCGCCTTGGTCGGCCTGAGCGGCTCGGGGGGCTCCAGGCCCCGCTCGCGGCGCTCCTGGAGCTTGGCGAGACTCTCGATGACCTCGGCGGGGGGGAAGGCGCGAGGCCCTCCTCCTCTTCTCCTCTTCCTCCTCCTCCTCCTCTTCCTCCTCCTCCTCCTCCTCCTCCTCCTCCTCCTCCTCCTCCTTTTTCCTCCTCCTCCTCCTCTCCTCCTCCTCCTCCTCCTCCTCCTCCTCCTCCTCCTCCTCCTCCTCCTCCTCAAGCCCCTTTGGCCCTAGTTTTTGCAGTGCCAGAGACACCCTGTGCTGTTACCATCAGCGTGTATGCTTGAGAGCCCCCCCCATCGGGGGTTAAAGCAAGGTGACTACGATTTCTCGCTTGTGTCTCCTCGCATGGTTCCTCCTCCCTCGTCTGGCGCCGCCCCCTGGCAGCAGCACCAGCAGCAGCAGCAGCGTTCTGGAGGGTGGGCCACCGTGGCGGCTGGAGGCAGAACTTGGGAGTGTTCGGAGTGCGGGTGCAAGCGCAACAAGCTCGGTTGGTGTTTCTGCGATGCTGCAAGCATTGCAAGGCTGCGCGCAGGGAACATCAACAGTCGTACCCCTACGGCGGCGGCGGCGGCGGCAGCTGGCGCGAGTGGCCCCCCTTGGGCCAGGATCAGCGCCTGCCGCTGCGCTCGGGCCCCCGGTTCGCGCTGGAGCGCAGCGCGCAGGGTGGTGCCCAGGCGCCTGGCGATGGTGGGGCCGGCCGCGGCGCTGGCAGCTCTGGCGTGGGCCAGGAGCTTTCGGTGGTGTCTTCGCTCGAGTGCCCCGGGGACGTGGCCAGCGCCCGCCGCCACCGCGCTGTGCTCGAGAAGAGGAAACAGGCCCTCGTCCCCGTGGTGCCGTTACAGGCTCAGGTCAACCGAGCGTTCCACGACCTGCGCCAGCTTCGCGAGAAGACGGACAAGGCTTGCAATGTGCACGAGTGCATGGTGGCAGGTGTGGGGCCTCAGCGCGATCGCTTTCAGAAGCTCAGTAACCAGCTGCAGGAGGCTGAGACAGCCCATAACCAGTGGGTGCAGAAGCTTCATGCGGAGGCGGCTCAGTCGAGCCCAGCGCCCAAGCCCCTCGCCCCTGCCCTCCACGTACGCGACATCCTGCAGAGCTCGGAGCAGGATATCCCGATATCCATCGAGAGCTTGCTCAAGCCCCAGGACGATTACGAGATCACAGGGCAGGATGCTGAGGAGGCCGGGCGGCGGCCTGCTGAACTCACGGGATCCCTTCAGCAAGCAATTCGCAAGTTGTTTGGCGATGTCTCTGCCAAGCGTCGCAGACAGGAAGAACAACTAGATCACGTCGGCACCGCGGTGCCCGAGGGCGCCCCTCCCGACGGCGACGGCCAGCGAGCCCAGCCGGCTGAGGCGGCGGCAGCAGCGGCGCGCGCTCCAGCGGGGAAAGGCGGCGGCGTTGCTCCTCCCGCTGGCTCTCACGATGTCAAAGATCGCGCTGCTCAACTGTCGGCAAGGGAGGCCACCCCAGCAGCTGCCCGCGCGCGGGGGGGGGGCTTGAGAACACCAAGTGGTAAAGTGCCTGAGAGCCCCTGTGAGCCAGTTTGCAATAACTTCGCTGTAAGTCTTGCGCCGGTTGCCCCATCTCTGGCCCCGCGCAGGGGCCCGCATTTTTTTCCGCGGATCCAACGGAGGTCAAGGCCCCTGCAGACCTCGGGAGCACGGGGGCCACAGGAATAAGTTTTGACGCCAACATGTCGCCATCCCAGTTTCACTCCTGGGACTCTGTGGGCAAGCAATGGGAGGTCGTGCCTAGCACATGCCGGATGCGACCTCCAGCTGGCGAGCACTCCCTTCTGTCCTGTGTCAAATCAACTTTAGTTAGAGCCTCTGGCCTCCTGCGGGCTCGGGCTCAAGTTTTGGACGGGGTGCGCTCGGCCCCCGAACTGGTTTCGGCAAGAGTTATGTTTGTTCCTGGCGCGCCCAAGCCGGGTGTCTCTGAACCTTCCCGCCCCAAACATGCATGATCTAATGTGTTGGAAGCGCCTGTTGACCGGGCCATTTACAGTCCCGTCACTGCCAGTCCACGTGGGCCCCAGAGGCCAGATGATGGGAGCAAGCGCTCGGGGGCCCCCATGCTGGCGCCACTGGGCCCCGCCGACTTTCCCGTCGAAGACTTCCAGCCCATCATCGAAACTTGCAATGCCTCGGGATGGGGATCGGCTCAGAGACGGTTGTCTCGCACAGGCGCAACGGATGGAATTCCTTGTTTCTTCCAGCATGTGTTGGGCCAGGAGGAGGGCCACCGGCTGGCGCGGCGATCCTGGCCCGCTTGGGACTTGGTCTCTTCGCGCCGGCATCAGGCATGGAAGCGGCCCCGCAAATGGGCCATTGCTGCCATGAGCTGCCCGGCCCCACGATTGCCACGGCTTGTCCGATTCTAACCTACCCATCCTCTCCGCTGCTGCGGCTTGCATTGACGCCGCGGGCCCCCCTGGCGTGCTCGGTGGAGATTTCAACGTGGAGTTGTCGACGATCGCAGGCGCGGATCTCGACGACAAGCTCGGCCAGTGGATCGATCCAGGTGACGCCGCACGCAACTCAGTAGCGGGAGCCAAGGTGCACGATTTCTTTGTCATGACTCACGGGGTCGCGAAAGGGGTGGCCAAGGCTGAAATCCAGCAGGATAGCGACCTCTCCCCCCGCTCTCCTGCTCGCATCACCCTTCACCCCAGGCGTAATAGGCTGTCGGCGCTGAGCTTCGTAACCCCCCGCAACTCCCTGCTCAGCGCACACCCCCTGTTTCGGTCGTCCGCGAAATTCCTGCCTCGGGGGCCCCCGTCGACCGCGCGCTGCACCGAGCCCGGGAAGCTGTGGGGAAGGGGGACTTCGAAGTGGCGCATTCCCGCATCAATCTTATGTACAAGCCGAACACGAGGTTGCTGCTGCTACGGGCGCCGACCTGGTTTTCTTGGGCTCTCGTGGAAAGGGCCCCCAGATGCGCTGGAATAACATTATTGGGCCCGATTCCCAGAGCCCGAAGCAGCCTTTTCTGTTCGCGCACAGGCGGCTCACTCTAAGGAGCTTGCGGCTGCGACCTGCTGGGCTGCCCAGGACCTCCGCTGCCCCACCGACACGTCGCATTCGTGGCGCTCCCCGCCCCAGCGCATTGCCGATGGCCAGGCCTCTAGCCCTCGGCCGCTGCCGCATTTGCGCGAGGCGGGAGCCTGCATGACCAAGGCTATATATACATCTGGCGCGACGCTGCGCGGCCTGAAGCCCCCCCGGCACCTGCGGGCGCAGCGGCGGTGCCTGCGGCCCCAGGAGCCACTCTTATTTCGCGCGACCTGTCTGCATGGCAAGATCTTTTCGCCGCCCGCCCCAGCGAGGTCGAGGCCGACGCCGGGCAGCAGGCCGCGCGAGAATGGAACGAGCGGCCCCTTCATCGGGCCGACCAGGGGGCGACGCGGATCCACGCGGCCCCGGAAGGCCCCACCCCTCGGGCCCCAGCGACCCCTGTCCGAGGACGGGGCGGTCGTGGCGGACCCCCTGCGCCTGCTGAAAGCCGAAAGTCGACGTTTCTCGGAGGTCTGGAAGGATGGCCGCCTTGAACCTTGGTTCCCCGGGGGGGGGGGTCAGACAGCGCCCCCCCCCGCCCCCGCCTTCGAACAGGATGGCGCCCGCGCAATTTCTCGCAAGTTCCGCGAGAACGCGGCGGTCGCGATTGATGGGTTTTACATGCGCCATTTTTGACTGATGAGCGATGGAACCCTCTCTGCGCTTTGCGAGTTGCTTCCTCTCATGAAGAGGTCGGCGATCATCCCTTCTCAGATCGGCATCATCATCCTTTCCCTCATTGCCAAGCCCCCCTCTGGCTTCAGGCCCATTGGAATGCAACATTTGCAGGATGCATGGCAAGATCCGTCGACCTCTCGCTGATGCTTGGGAGCGACAGTTCACGCGTTCCCACTCCTGCGCTGGCCCCTTCGAGGGAGCTCGGGACGTTGTTCGGCGCCAAGCTGCGCAAGCGGAAGGCGGCACCGCGGGCGGGGGAGAGGCTGCCACCCTGCTCTCTGACATGTATAAATGCTATGAAACATTGGATATTCAGATGCTGGCGCCTCGATGCCACCAGACGGGCTTCCCACTAGGTGTTGCGCACCCCTGCATCGCCGTGCACTCCAAGCCCCGATTTTTGTCTTTGGGAGGGTTCGTGGATGGGCCCTGCTGGGCCATTCGAGGGGCGATAGCGGGATGCCCCCACGCCACCACCACTATTGGGGCCAACGCCACCCAGGACCTCGATGTGTTCGTCGCCCGTATCCCCCCACAAGTCCAGCTCGAGCTGCGCACCGACGACGGGGGGCTCGGGGCCACGGGCTCGCCTCGCGAAATTGCGCCCCCCCCCCCCCCCCCCCCCCCCCGGACTGCGCGTCAGTTGCGCGAGGTTTTGACGCAGGGGGCCAGGGCCCAAATCGGCAAGGAGAAATTGGCGCTCGTGGCTTCCTCGAGACCCCTGGGGAGAGCGTTGTCTCGTGATATGGGTGGCCTCGTTGGCCCAGTCCGCCACGCCTCCTCCGCCGTGAACCTCGGCGTGGACGACGCCGCGGACAGGCCCGCCTGGCGCCGGGAAGGAAAGCGAGGGCCAGAGAGCGGCGACGGCGTGCGCCAGTGAGAACTCACGAGCTTGCTCGACTGAAACCCTCGGTCAGCGGACAACGAATCAAACGCGTTCTCTTGGCGGGCCTGCTGCCTGGCGTTGCCTGCGGCTTGGAGATCGCAGGGGCCTCGGACTGGGGGGCCCTGCTCATCGGGAGGCTGGCCAGGAAAGCTCTTAAGCCGTCGGCGGGGGGGGGGGGGCCCTCGCCGCCCTTACGTTGCGCCACGGACACCCCCCTGCCGCGGCCTCCACTGCTCCTGTTGTTCGGTGGGCGAAGGAGGCGCAAGTCGCGCGCCGCCGATCGCCCCCCCCCCCCTCCCCTCGTTCGCCACGCTGAGAGCGGCTTGGGAAAATGTGCGTCGGAAGCCCTCTGGGCTTCGGAAATCTGTCGCGGGGCCCCT
Source organism: Prorocentrum cordatum (assembly GCA_963575745.1). Taxonomy (NCBI): domain Eukaryota; class Dinophyceae; order Prorocentrales; family Prorocentraceae; genus Prorocentrum; species Prorocentrum cordatum. The sequence continues at coordinate 340,865 of CAUYUJ010022459.1, forward strand.
CAGCGCGATGCGCGAGACCTTGGAGCGTCCGTCTTGGACCATGCCCTCCTTCAAGGTCCGTAGGGGCGACCGTGGCTGCGATATCCACCTCGCGGAGATCCCACACACACACACACACCACTGCGGTTAGGGCCCTTCTCTCGCAGGTGAGCTCTCGCATTCTTGCGCGGGAGTTGGGCGCCTGTCACAACATGGGGAGGGCGTGCACTGATTGGGCCCTGTCTTGGCTTACTCCGAGGAAAATGTCCCTGTTGGATAAAAATGGCATTCGAGCTGTCTACTGCGATGCTGCTTGGACCCGGTCGAAGGCTCGGGACAAGGGGCATCACATAGAAGACACGCGCGAACTTTGCCTGTCAGCCCGCGACGCACTGAGGCACCGACTGCGCGGGCGGGCGCCCAGCCCGCGCCGACCTTTGGAACGAACTTGTGCCAGCTGAGGTCCGGGCATGGGCTGAGCATGCGGACGACCCGCTGGCGTGCCACGGGCTCTCTCATCCCCCGCCGAACGCCCTCCTCGCCCATTAGATGGAGAAGGGGTCATTACGGAACTCTGCGAAGGATATGAGCATCTCGACTTTGGGAGACTTCTGCGGCCACATTTTTGTCGACGGTTCCTCCCCTCGTCACCGCGCCAGCGAATTGACCGGGGCGGGGCGGGCCGCCACCTTGGTGGGCCCTGGTGCTTCTTAGGAAGTCATCCGCGTTGAGGGGGCGCGGGCGCCGGCGGCTCAGGCGCCGGCGCTGGAGGCGGGGCGGGCACAGCCACGGGCGGTGGCGGCGGTACCGTGCCGCGGATGGCGCCTCCCAGCCCGCGCTGCCGCGGGGTGCCTCCCGCTTCGGCCTCGCCCTGGCCTCCGGTTCCGTCGCCTCGACGGCCGGCAACCGACGCTTCGGCTGCAGGTCGAGCCCCTTCGGCTTCGCCTGCTTCAGCGCCTCCTCGGCGCACAGCAAGAGCCTGCCTTTCAGCGTGGCCGCCTGCAGCTCGCAGAGCGTCATGAAGCGCACTTCACGAGTCCGCACCTCGCGAGGACCCCAACGGCCTTGAACACCCCAGGGCCGCCGCGGCGTCCGCGCCCCGTGCAGCAGGTATCCATGCCCAGCTTCGGGCACCCACCCGGAGGCAACTCGAGCTGCAGCCCCGACTCCTCGGCGAGCTCGCGGAACGCGCAGACCAACTCGCTGCCGCCCGTCGGCTCCAGCCGGTCCTCTGGGAACTCCCACACAGGGTCGGAGCCGCCAACGCGACGGAGCGCCAGCACCTCGGGGATCTTCCCCCCGCGCAGCCGAGTCACCATGACCCCCGCAGCGGCGAGCGACGCCACGGCCGCGGGCTCCACATCGAAGTCGCCGGCCGCGGCGCCCGGTCGCGAGCCACCACGCGAGGCACGCCGCATGTGAGCTGGCGGCGGCGCAGCTGGTGGCGTCGGGCGCACCTCGTCCGCCGGCCGCGAACCCGCGGCGGGCACAGGGCGCGGCATCGCCGCCGCAAGCGGCGCCGCGCGCCGCGCTGGGCTCGGCGGGGCAGGGGCCGAGCCGCTCATGAGCAGCTTGACCCTTCATGGCGATAGATATAACATGGGGATCGACACAACTGCGCCACTGCTAGATCCACACTGCGCCCGCACTCCCATCATCATCACCATCATCAGCATCATCATCATCATCATCATCATCATCATCATCATCAGCATCATCATCATCATCATCAGCAGCAGCAGCATCATCATCATCATCATCATCATCATCATCATCATCATCATCATCACCATCATCATCATCCGCATCATCCGCATCATCATCATCATCAGTATCGTCATCATCAACATCGTTATCATCATCATCATCATCATCATCATCATCATCAACATCACCACCACCACCATCACCATCGCCAACAGCAATATCATCATCAGCATCATCAGCAGCAGGATCATCATCAGCATCATCATCACCAGCAGCATCATCATCACCCCCATTATCATACTCATCATCATCAGCAACATCATCATCGTCACCATCGTCATCTTCGTCATCAGCAGCAACATCACCATCACCATCATCGTCATCATCAGCATAACCAGCAGCAGCATTATCATTATCAGCATCCTCATCCTCATCCTCATTATCATCATCACCACACTCCACATCTCCATCCCCATGATCATCCGCATCTACATCATCATCATCATCATCATCATCATCATCATCATCATCATCATCATCATCATCTCCAACAACACTATAATCAACATAATCGTCGTCATCATCAGGAGCAGCAGCTTCATAATCACCATCACCATCATCACCATCACCCTCACCATCACAATCATGATTGTCGACGTCGTCGCCAGCATCGTAATCATGACCATCAGCATTCGTCATGACCAGCCATCGTCGTCATCATCATTATCAGCAGCAGCAACAGCAACAGCAACAGTAACAGCAACAGCAACAGCAGCATCATCATCAGCAACAGCATCATCACCATCACCATCATCATCACATCCGCAGCAGCAGCCTTAACCCCCTCCTGCCCTTCCTCGCAAGCATCGACAATGCTATCGTCGCCATCACAGTCCTCCTCATGTAGAACACCGCCGTCGTGATCCCGACCTGTCTTATCCTCCGCCCGCATCCTCGTGCTCGCAGTGCCCCTCCTGCTCTTCCTCCTCCTCCCCTCCACCTCTTCTCCTCATCCTTGCGCATGGCGCTGGGATCCATCGGAAGGCGCGATCGTCATCCGCATCACCATCATCGGCAGCCGCGTCATCGTCACCACCCGAGCCTGCGGATCCACGCACTTCTCCCCCTTGGCCACCGGGATCGCCACGCTGTTGTAGTAGCGCACGCCCTGGTCCACGGTGGCGCTGTATGCGTTCTTCATCTCGGTCCTCTCTGGGGGGTGAAACCGCCACTTGACGTCCTGAAAAACTCACAGCGGGAAGACTGCGGCGGTGTTCGGCCTCGCAAGGCCCTCACGGGGCCCCGGGACCGTCAAAAACTGCCCCGGAAAGGGGTCTAGAACTCCAGGGGTCTACGCTGCCAAGATACATAATGCCAGAGCTTTCGGGATGAGGAGCAGGAGGAGGAGGAGGAGGAGGAGGAGGAGGAGGAGGAGGAGGAGGAGGAGGAGGAGGAGGAGGAGATGGAGGACGAGGAGGAGGAGGAGGAGGAGGAGGAGGACGAGAAGAAGGGGGAGGAGGGGGAACAGAGAGGGAATGAGGAGGCGGAGGAGGGGGAGAACGAGGAGGAGGGGATGGGGCAGGAGGGAGCTTCGTGCCCTTCTGCCCCCCCCCCAGCCCAGGGGCAAACAAGCTGCTGCACAAGCGTTCCGCGCTGGTGACTCAAGACGCGCGACTCAAGATGCCAGGTCAGGGACACCCTGCCCCTCTTCATTCGCAAGGAGGAAAACGTGGAGGAGGAAGAACTTTGAGTTGCCCGTCTGCGCTCGCGCAGCTCCCCCCGAGCTCGCTCTTCGGGGGGGGGGGGGGGGGGGGGCGAGGGCTCAGAGCAGGGAGGTACTCCCCCCCTTTTCGCTCCCATCTTACCTATCCTCGTCCTCTTGCTCGCCTGTCGCTTGGATTCGGGACCCCGCCATAGGGATCCCTGCATGTCGAGAGCCGTATGCCACGAGGCGTGAGGGAGAGATAGAGAGACAGGAAGGGAGAGAGAGAGAGAGAGAAGAAAGAGCGAGAGGGAGAGAGAGAGAGGGAAGCAATACAGAAAGAGACAGACAAAGAGACATAGAGAGAGAGAAACGAGAGAGATAGAGAGAGAGGGATATGGAAAGGGAGAGAGAGAGAGAGAGAACGGGAGAGGGAGACAGACAGAGAGAAGAGAGAGAAAGAGAGAGAGAGAGAGGCAGAGAGAGAGAGAGCGAGAGAGAGAGAGAGTGAAAGAGAGAGAGAGAGAGAAAAAAAAAAAAAAAAGAGAGAGAGAGAGAGAGAGCGAGAGACACCCGGGTGCGAACCACTGCTGTCCATTGACATCGCTGGCGATCTGGGCCTCTCGCTGAGGGGGGAGCCGGGAGACGGGCTGCGAGCGCAGTGGGCCCCGTTCCATCCTAGTCGGCCTGAACAAAAGCAACAGCAGCGAAATCCGAGACAAGATAAGCAACATATTGCATAGATGGAGTAACAGAGTCCGGAGATGAGGATGACATTAAAAACTCTCAGGGTGGAAACGAAAGAAACAGAGAGAGAGAGTCTGTGTGTGTGCGTGCTGACAAAAAACGTGCGCACGTATCTCATCCCCTCAACAGCTTTGTTGAGGATGGGATGCTCCTGTGCGCGCTCGCGACGCTCGTGCCCCAGCCCCCTCACACCTGCCCCGGCCGCGCCCGAGGCTCCCTCCTCGCCTCCATCCCCACGCCGCCCCCTAACAAGGAGAAAGACGGCATGCTTCGCGTCCGCAACAATCCCGCTGTGCGACAATGAGCGTCGGGGCCTCGCGCCGCGACTGAAATCTCGCACGACGCCGGGGCCGGCGCGCGGCGCCACACAGGCGACTGGGCGGCGCTCGAGCGCGCGGGGACGAACTCGCTCGTCGCATCGGTGGCGGTCTCGGAATGCGTTTCTCGCGCGGGGATCATCGCTCCGCGAGGGAGGTGGCGCCTCGCTGCGCGACTGGGCGCGCGCTCACGGCGCTCGGGGGTCTGGCGATGCTCGAGGCTTCGCCCTGCTGTTCAATTTGCAGCACAGGCGGTATGTGCCGCGCGCGCGTCGAGGCGGCGGCGCAAGTGCGCCGCATCGGCGAAGGTCTCAGAACGCGATTCCTCGCGGTGGGACTCGCGCGCGGGGCCAGGCAGACTCCTTGCGCGACTGGGCAGCGCCCGAGCGCGCGGGGAAGGGACTCGCGCGTCGCGTCGGCGGCGGTCTCGGCACGCGATTTTCGATTTTCGCACGGGGGTCGCCAGGCGGCGCCGTCGCGTTGGCGAAAGTCTGGGGACGCAGTCTCTTGCGCTGGGGTCGGCGCGCGGCGCCAGGCAGACTCCTCGCGCGATTGGGCAGCGCTCGAGCGCGCCGGGGGGGGGGAACTCGCGCGTCGCGTCGGCGGTCTCGGCGCGCGACGTTTGCGCGGGTCTCGGCGCACGGCGCCAGGCAGCTTCCTCATGACACTCTTGCTGCTCGCGCTGTGGCGCCCCCCGCGATTCGTGACTCGTCGCGGCGTATCGAGGGCTTATAGAAGGAAAGGCGTCCTTGGGGCCAAGCCTTGTTGGGAGGGACCCATTTGTACTACGCAAGCACTGCTCCACATGCAGTGGCACCGTGCGCTTGCACCCGCCGCACGCACGTGTGTTGCCTGGCATGTGATGATACTTTACTCGTTACCAAAGACGATGAGTCACCTCGGCTAAATGCCAAGCGTGGGATCCCGAGCTAAAAGAAAGGTCAAACTGGACCAATATCGAGAAAACGACAGGTTGAGCCAAAATGGCTTGAGCAAAGGCAGCTGCGAACCCTCCTCCTCCTCCTCCTCCTCCTCCTCCTCCTCCTCCTCCTCCCCCTCCTCCCCCTCCTCCTCCTGGTGGTCCTTATGTACTCCCGCTCCAACTTCCGGTCGGACTTCTGCCTGCTCTTGGCCGCGCGCCTGCTGGAGCGCCGCTTGCCGCCGCCAGCCTCGGAAGGTAGGAGGAGGCACACGGGAGGAAGCTTCGGAAAGGAGGGGAGGCAGGAGAAGGAGGCAGAGGATCGGATGGACTCGGCGGGAGGGGACGTCAGAAACCACAGCGCTGTCTGGGGCCCCGCATGAGGCCGCGAGTTTGGAGAACCACGATCCAAAAATAGGTTTGGCAGTATTTGTATGCCGCCCTGCCTGATGGCGAAAAAAATCCAACCACCCTGGAGGCGAAGGAGGGAGGAGGGATGGCGGATCGAAGAAGAAGAAGAAGGACAAACAATAAGAACATACAGAAAAACGTTCGGAGGTCCGCGCAGATTTCTTGGATCGGAGCTGACGCCACTGGCGGCGCCTCTGGCGCCGCCCATAGCGCATGCCCCGCACGCCACGGAGGGATGTGCCAGCACCGACCCCAAAAACCGCGCGGGCCTCCGAAAAATATACGTTCACACGTGCTCCTCAGTCGATTTACCTTTGTACCGATCCTGGCCAGGCGACCACATTGGGTCCAGGATTCATGCATACGCCCTCCTGCCAAGCCCAGGCAGGCATTATGCGCAAGCCCTGGGCACAGGATCGGCGGCGCGCAAGCATGGATCGGGGGGGGTGCCCTTTCCAAAATGCGGCCGGTGCCGCCTCGTTCGGCGGCGAAAATCCGCGATTTCCCGCGGAAACGGGACCCATCGCTAACCCACGCCCCCTTGATCCATGTTTGCGATCGCCTGACAGGATCGGCTCCTGTCAGCCTAAGGCTATGTTTCTGTGAAAAAAGGTGTTTGCTCCTCTAGGGAGGAGAGAAGAAGGAGAGAACAAGATAGGGGAGGGAGGAGAGCGGAAGGAGCTCGTCCGCTTCGTTACACCATGATACCATTATCTTCTCTCCCCCATTCCTTCTTCTCGTTCTGTCTATCGTCGTCGTCTTCGCCGCCGTCGTCGTCATCGTCAGCATCGTGACAGCTGTCTTCACAGTTGTCGTTACTTTCATAATAGTCGTCGCCGTCGTTGGCAGCATCACCAAGATCATCAACAACGTTCCCGCCTGATACGTCCTCAAAGTGAATGTGTGCGCGTGTGAGTGATGATGATGTGAGTAATGATGACGATGTAAGTGATGCTGATGATGCTTGTGATGTGAGTAGTAATGATGATGACGATGTGAGTGGTGATGATGATGATGATGAGGGTGGTGGTGGTGATGATGGTGTGAATGATTGAGTGAATGATGATAATTATGTAGTGGATTATGATGAAGAGGTTGGTAGTGCTGTGATGGTGATGGTGTGTGACTCATTGAGTGAGTGAGTGTGCGAAGGGAGAAGAGCTCATGAGGTCTGTATCGATTCATTGAGTGAGTGAGTGAAGACGGTGATGATGATGATGACGATGATGATGATGATGATGATGATGGTGATGATGATGATGATGATGATGATGGTGACGATGATGCGTGTGAGTGGGTGAGTGGGTGGGTAAAGGAGTGATGATGATGAGTGAATGTGAGTGCGTGGTGTGTGAGCGAGTGAGCGAGTTTCTAAATTATGATGATGATGGTGATGATGATGATGATGATGATGATGATGATGATGATGATGATGATGATGATGTGAGTGTGTGCGTGTGTGAGTGAGTGAATGTGTATGTGGTGAGTGAGTGAGTGAGCAGAGAGGGGGTGTTCCTGTTTCTGTGTTCCTGCGCGGGGTGTCTGGAGAAAACAAGAACCTCACTTTGGATGTGGGTGTTCCTGAGTTCCTGCGCGGGGAGTGCAGAGATAACAAGAACCCCACTTTGGATGTGGGGAAAAGCACACGCTCAAAAGAATCAACGCTGCCCCCGAAGGCCACGCGAGCCTCGAGCAGCTCCAGCGCACGCTCCCTGTCCTCCCGCGACACGCCGCCAGCCCCCGCGGCGCCGCAGGCGTCGACCGTGGAGGCCCTGCTGAGCACCTGCTGGCAGGGCGCCAGGTCTTCTCGCCTCGGGACGCTGTCCAACAGCTGCTCCTCGCCGAGAGCGTCCTGGGGGTGCCAGGATCGTCCCGAACGGCCGCCAGAGGCCTGGGCTACGGCCGGGGAACTCAGATCACCGACAATATGACTTGTTCAGCCGGCGATGCTTGCTCGATCTGGGCCTCTGGAGCCCGATAGCGGGCCCCAGGGCCACCACAAATGGATCCCGGGCAGGAACCTTGCCCCTTGGGAAAGGGTCGGGATCTCTGGGGCCGTGCATTGAAAAAATCAGACCGTCGGATGCCTGGGGAGGGGGCGTCCAAGAGGGGGTGCAGAAATCATGGTCCGAGGGACGTGCGGGGCCCAGGGCGTACCAAGAGAAACATTGAAATGAAGAGAGGCGGCACCGAAATCCAAGGGAGATCTCATGCCCCTGGCCACGATCTCCACTCGCCCCCCTGGTCATCCCCCCTCTCCTGACCGCCCCCGGTATCCCGGAGATCCGGACGTTGCAGTGTTTCCACGCCGAGCGTTTTCGCCCAGTCTCGGGCCCGGGACCCTCACTGGTCGATCCACTGGGGCTCTAGTCTTGACTTCTCACGATGCTGCAATTTTGTCCGTGGCGTCGGATCTCAGGGTACACCGATCCTGGCATGGCTCATCCTGGGGCCAAGTAGGTCCACATAGAGGCCTCCCAAATGTGATCCGAATAGATGGGTTCCGAGGATCGCGCCGCAACGCCGATGGATCGGCGATGCATCGGCGCTGCATCGGCGACGTCGACGTTGCCTCGGCGCCGTGGGCGCGGGGAAAATCAGACATCGCGCTCCACATCCAGGGAATCGGACTCCACATCGAGCCGCATCCCCGATACCTCAGCACTGCGGCACGATCATCCGACCGCACCTGCACGGACCGTACCTGCGACGCCCTCCTGGCTTGGCCGTGCGACATGGTTCTTGCAGTGCGCGGCCCTAGAGGTCTCGGCCCCTTCCCCCAAGGAAAGCCTGTCGCCCAGGATGCATGTTCTATGGCTCCGGGGCCCGATGACGGGCCCCAGAAGCCCAAACAGCGGAAAAAATGCCTGTCGACAAAAAAAGAATGTCGTCGCGCCGTGTGTCCTCGACGCGCCCAAGTGGACGACGCCGACACCACGGCAAACCCAGGGCAAACACTGCGTCGCGAGCCCCAAGGAGACGAGGCAGGCAACGCGGCACTGCAAACCCACGGCAAACCCACGGCAAACCCGCCGCGCCCGAGGCGGCGTTTGCCCTGGTGCCCGCGGCGCAAGGCCGCGCGCCGGAACAAACGGCGCGGCGACGTCTCGTCGGAGGCCTGGGTGGCGCCGAGCCCAGGCCCAGAGGAACGGCAGGGCCAGGGCTCGGCGCGCAGGTGTGCGCAGGCGTGGCGCCCTCCGAGCCACCTGCGAGTCGGAGAGCCGCCCCTCCAGCTGCTCTCCTGCGGCGGGCGGGCCGGGCCCGCCCCCGGGGCTCGGGAGGTATAGGGCGACGAGATCTATACACGTCCTCTGCTCCCTGGCCAGGCCCATCCTGAACCCAGCAGCGGTGTAAACGCCACGCCCTCCTGGCACGGCCAGGAGGGCGTATGCACAGCTCCCGGGCTCAGGATGGGCCTGGCCAGGAAGCAGCGGACATGTATACATCTCGTCGCCCGAGAGAGGGCAGGAGGAGGACACAGGGCAAGATCTTGGCGGCGCGCTCAGGGGGGTATGGGGGAAAGGCTTCTTAGCCGGAGGCTGCTTCTTAGAAGGCGCCGGCATCACGTCTATAGATGAGGCCCGCACCACTTAAGAAGGAGGGGTGCTTCTAAGAAGACTTCCCCCTTTCCCCTAACCCCCCCTCTGCGCGCGGCCGACAGATGGAGGACACAGAGCAGGATCGCTCAGCGTCGAATCGGGACATCGGGTCGGATCGGAACGCGCGCTGGACCAAGTCGGACATCGGCACGCGTGGCCGAGGCCGAAGCGGATCGGCCGCGCCAGGATGCACAACAACTCCCTGCCCGGACATGCGATGTCCTGGTTTTTTCAACACGGGGTCCCCAGAAGTCCTGACCCTTTCCCCAGGGCCGGCCTTTGTTTTGGACGCCCACGGGGCCTGGACGACGGCCCCCAGAAACCGATAACGGCAAAAACCCTCCGTCGTAGTTTTTTGTTCGCGACGTGCGCATGTCTGGGTGCGAGCATCGGGCCGCGTCGGACCTTCGGAACATCGGAATTGGATCTGACCGGGCCGGCCAGCAGGGACGACCATCGAGGCCGTGACCGAATCGGCTCGGAACGGACACTGCGAGGCTGGGGCCCGAGAGCTTGGCGCCGTGGGCAAAACTCGAGGCGGGAGGTCTCGTATAGACAACTCTCGGCATCTGGGAGCCCTCGCCCTGGACCCCCTCGCGCTGTGAAAGAGCTTCTTTGCCGCGGCACGGCAGAGGCGATCCGCACGAGCGCTCGAGTTGCAGGGGGCGCTCGGCAAACTAAAACTGTCCGGCTGCAAGAGGGGGCGCGCGCGCGGAGGAGGAGAGGCCGCAGAGGACAGGGGAGGGAAGGGCACGCGCCGCAGGAAGCGACGACGGACGTGCTCTGCTCGTCTTCGGCCTCGCCGGGCCCCGGGTCCGAGGGAGCCCCGGCAACGTCCTGCACAAGACGCTGGCACGGGGAGGGCCTCATCGCGGGCGCCACGAGGAATGCGGAGTGCGCCACTGCGGCATGGCGGGTTTTCAGCGGCTAATCCCCCGACGGATTAGCTAGTCTGGGGAGGTTACGGACGAGGGTACGGGGATGGGTGATGAGGGGTGGACGTTGCAGGGCACGTGAAGGGCATATTGCGGTTTCCCCCGCTCCCCCCCGTCCATCAGCTCGTCTCTATCTCCTCTTGCTTCTCTTTCATATTTGCGTGCGTGAAGGCCGAACCCCAGATAGCACAACGTCGCCTGCATTGTGTCTTAGCTCAGGGGCACGATAAGGGCGCGCATATTTAGGCGCGTGAATAATACCCGACCGCCCCTCCGGCGCGGGTTGAGACTACCCGTCCAGGTCTGGTCATCTCGGAGACTCTGGTCCTGGGGTGCTCCCTGCGCCTGCAAGGTCGAATTCGTGAGCCACATCGTTTTTCTCGTAAGCAGACGGTGGGGAGAATATGCATGAGCAAAATTAGTTGCCAGGGTTTGAACTGGCGCCTCATGAACCATGGACCGAAGCTGCGCCAGGTGCTCTTGGATGCGCGGCGTTTCGATTGGGAGGTTTCCTGTTTGACCGAGCTGCACGGTGAAGCGTGTGACTAGGAGTTGCCGCAAACCGGCGTCCAAATCCCACCAGCCCTCTGGGCGACACGTGGTCTAACGAGATTCCTCTTCCCTCCTCCACAACCCTTTCTTCCCCTTCGGGGAAGCGTTCATCTCTGCTCCCTATTAATAAACACCCCCTCCCCCAGGCGACTGGTAGCCAACCAGGAACCGTGAGGGCACCCCCCCCACCATCCCTTATTAAAAACCATACAAAACAGACTCTGCCTCCAAATTCGGAGCATGCGCAGCCAACCCGATGCGGCCTCACCCCACCATCCCTGTCAAAAAAACAATACAGAGTACACTTGGCGGCGGCGGCGGCTGCGGCGGCTGCGGCGGCGGCGGCGGCTGCGGCGGCTGCGGCGGCGGCGGGGGCGGTGGCGGCGGCGGGGGCGGCGGCGGCCGCGGCGGCGGCGGCGGCGGGGGGGGGCGGCGGCGGCGGTGGCGGCGGCGGCGGGGGCGGCGGCGGCGGCGGCGCCGGCGGCAGCGGCGGCGGCGCGGCGGCGGCGGAGGCGGCGGAGGCGGAGGCGGCGGCCACGGCGGCGGCGGCGGAGGCGGCGGCGGCGGCGGCGGAAGCGGCGGCGGCGGCGGCGACGGATTCGCCCCCAGTAGCTGCCCATCCAAAGACGACTGCTGAATATGCTGAGGCTCGGGCCAGACTCGGATGCTACGTATGTGTTGGGAGGGCGGGTGGGAGTGAGCGAGACGGCTTGCGGGCGGGGAGGGCGTCTTGATCCCTCTCCCTACCCCCTCCCCTGGGCCTGGACGGGGTGTTCCGCGACGGGTTGGAGCGTCCAAGATGGCCCAAGATGGCTCCAAGAGGGTCTCCGATGCTCCAAGATGGCCTCCAAGACGGCTCAAGACAGCCAAAGATGCTTCAAGACAACTTCTGACATGCCGCAAAGAGGCCACACGAGGGCCACAAAACGGTTCCAGGTGCCCTCAAGCACCCCTCAGGACCTCCCCGAAAAGCCAACATCCTTCAAGAACCCGAGGTAAATCAACGATGCTTCCCTCGCCTTTTCACTTCCGATGCGCTTCTGAGGCCTCGATGGCCCCAAAAATTGCCCAAGAAGGCCCCAAGAGGAGCCCAAGCGGCCCCCTAGACGGCCCCAAGAACGCCCAAGAGCGCCCCCAGAGGGCCCCTAAGAGCGCCCCAAGAGACGTTTTTGAGGGCCCCAGAAGGGCGACGGAGATAAAGGACCCCCCCTCTTTTGATCGATAGCCTCCAAGATGGCGCCACTTTCCAGCCCGTTGCCGCGCGTTGCCAGCCATTGCCGCCTGTAGGGATGCCCCGAGGATTCGCCACGTTTCGGCCAACTGCCGCTCGTTGCCAGCCGCTGCTGCCTGTGGGGATGCCCCGAGGATTCGCCACGCTCTGGCCCGTTGCCGGCCATTGCCGCCTGTGTGAGTGTCCCGAAGATTCGCCATGTTCCATCCCGTTGTCGCCAGCTACCGGCCATCGCCGCCTGTGGCCCGCTACCCGCCATCGTCGCCTGTGGGGGGTCCCGAAGATGCGTGCTTACTCTTCGAAAAACGGCCGCGGAGACGCTTGCATCACGTAGCTTACGCATCCACATGCAGTGCCATAACTTACTCTTTGGGCCCCAGCTGGCAAACATCTTGACATGAGAAATCTTGGCGCACATTCTTCGTCACCCTTTGAGGCTCCTGAGATGCCCAGAGTCCCTGTGGACCCCTGGTCCCTGGGACCCTCGGGGGGATAAGGAAAATCCATGAACTGGCGGGCAAACTTTTTGTGTAGGACTTTCGACCGGCTGGCTGTCCCAGCGTGGCGCGCAGCTGCCGCCGGAGGCCGACCAGCAGGGCGTCGTAGCCGTCCAGCTCGCTCTCGTCGCTGTTGTGCTCTCCCCCCACAGGGACCTCTCGATCCCCTGGCGCCGCGCCATCGGCGCCGTCGCCAGCGGCGGCGCCAGCGCCGTCGAGCTTGCACTCGTCGCTGCTGCGCCCTCCCTCGGCAGGGGCCTCTCCACCTGCTCGCTCCGCGCGATCGGCGCCGCCGTCCGCGGCGGCGTCGGAGCCGCCCTCCTCCCGCGCCCCGGGGCCCCCGGCGGCGACCTCCGCGGGAGCGGCCTCATCCGGGGCGCTGTGGCCGGCGGCGCCCTGAGGCGGAGCGACCGCCGCGGACCTGGCCCTGCGCTGCCTCTGGGGGATCCTGCCGGGGGGCGGCAGCGAGCGCGCCCGCTTGGGCGCGGCCGCCCCGACCTCGGCCGCCGCGCAACGAGCGGGGGGCCCTGCCGCCAGGAAGCTGGAGGCAGAGATGGCTGGGATCACAGGCGGAACATCGGGAGGCCGCGTGCTGGATACACGGGCGGAAGCCGGCCGTTCAGGGCCATGAAAGGGCCGAGCGCAGGAAAGACACGTGGTCACACGAGCGACGATCAGAAACGGGTCTTACGCGAGACGGCATAGCGACCTTACGCGGGGGCGTACGCGGGCCGCCAGCGCGGCACGCTACATGGGAGACGAGGGCGCTCACGCGCGACCTTGGCAGTTTACGCACCACTGTCGGCGCAGTCACGGCTCTCGCCGCCCAGGCCAGACGCATGATGCGCCCTGAGATCCAGCGTTGCGAAAGAACTGCGACATCGCGAAAAAGTCACCACCAGAGCCCTTGACCTCCCTCTCTGTGCGTAATGTCTCCAGCCCGATCCATCTGTGATGGTCCACGGGCCCAAAACAGGGCGAAGACGCCCGTTGTGACAAAAGTGCATCGCCCAAATCTCGGGGTACATCCAGCTTACTAAAATGTTCTAAGGACAAAACACTGTTCTTAGAACATAAACCCGATGTGTAAAACAAGACAGTCCCAGAACATCGTCGGGTAGGCCTATAGGCACGCCAGGACGCTTCGCCACTGCTTGAGCGTGCGCCGAGTGCGCTGGCCACCGCGCGCCGGCCGCGGCGGCAGCGGCCCGCGTGCTCTCGGGCCGGGCCACCATGAGGGCACCCCTCCCGAAGGCCGCGCGCTGGAGGCCACTCAAGGCGAAGGGCAGGCTCGGTCGGCACCAAATCGGGAGATCGGACCGACTATAAGGGCGCGCGTCGGACCGGGCCACATCGGCACGGAGTCGGAATCGCATCGGAGCGGCCAGATACTGTTTCTTACTATTTCGGGTGACGGTCGCTGCCTGGGTGGGGGAGGGTTTGGGGCCCTTGGCAACGGCAACGCTTGGGCAACGGGGATGCGCTGGGATCGCCATCATAGTATGCGCGCGAGCACATGCATGTGAGGGGGGGGGTCTATCCCCTCCCACACGTACGACCGTTACCATTACCAGGGGGGAGAAATTGGCCAGACCGTTCCGCTCGATGCAGGCATCCGGCCGCATCGGATCGCCGGGCGATTGAAATCGAGCTGGCCCGAGCCGGATTACCCTTAAAGTGAGGCCGAGACCTCCACGCTGGGGAACTCGTCCTGCGAGTCTACGCAGGAGGCCTCGAGGACCGTCGCGCGCGCCGTGCCATCGCCGCAGCCTTCCGCCGCGGCGCCGATGGGCCGCGCGACCTCTCTGGGCGCGTCGATGGCCTCTCCCCGCCGCAGGATGCGCACCTCGCCGCAGAGCCTGCCTGGGCCACCTGTCAGGAGGGCGCGCCAGCCGTGCAACCGCACCGACCCTGGCGTGGTCCTGGGCCCAGGGTCGGCCCGGCCAGGAGCTGTGCAGGTGCGTTCCCGTCGGCACGGGAGAAGCGCGACCCGAGGGAAACGAGCCCTGAACACCGCTCCTTCTCCAGGAAACCGCTCCTCATCCCGAGCCGCCTTTTGACTGCCCCGGGACCCCGAGCAGAGAGCGAAAACTGCCCAAAACCTCCTGGCCCGCTCCCGTCGGGGTCCGCCTCCCAGACATCCGACGGCACGAGTTTTCAACGCGCGGCCCCAGCAGAGGTCCCGACCCCTTCCCCGGGGCCAGTTTTTCACCCCAGATCCATGTCTGGTGGCTCCCGGGGCCTGCAGCGGGCCCCGAGATCCAAATCGAAGAGAAAACGCGAGTTGAACAGAACAATGGACAGCTCGCCCCTTGGCCCCCCGCCAGCCCAACGCCAAGGGGCGAGCATATATACGGGCGCGGCACCGCACTGCATGCGTAGCCTTCGGCTGGGCCAGGCAGAGCAAGACCCAACACTGCATCGCGTGGCGCGTGGATGTCCGCACCGACCACGAATCCTCTCAGGCCCTACCTCCGACCCCCCATTTTGCCACCTCCTCTTCGTCCTCGTCCTCCGTCCTCCCTCCCACCCATCCCCAACCGTCGTCCAACTCCTCCGGTTCCTCCTTCCGCCGCCTCCTCCCTCTCCTACTCCCTCCTCGTCTTCCGCCTCCTCCGCCCTCCTCGTCGTCCACCTGCTCCTCCTCGTCCGACGCATTCCCCCTCCTCCTCCTCCTCCTCCTCCTCCTCCTCCTCCTCCTCCTCCTCCTCCTCCTCCTCCTCTCCCTCCCCTCCCCCTCCTCCTCCTCCTCCTCCTCTCCTCCTCCTCCTCCTCCTCCTCCTCCTCCCCCACCAGTGTCCCTCCCCCAAGTCACGCCGCCCTCCTCGCTCCTCCCTCCTCCTCCTCCTCCTCCTCCTCCTCCTCCTCCTCCTCCTCCTCCCTCCCTCGTCCTCCTCCTCCTCCTCCTCCTCCTCCTCCTCCTCCTCCTCCTCCTCCTCCTCCTCCTCCTCCTCCTCCTCCTCCTCCCTCTCCTCCTCCTCCTCCTCCTCCTCCTCCTCCTCCTCCTCCTCCTCCTCCTCCCCTCCTCCTCCTCCTCCTCCTCCTCCTCCTCCTCCCTCCTCCTCCTCCTCCTCCTCCTCCTCCTCCTCCTCCTCCTCCTCCTCCTCCTCCTCCTCCTCCTCCTCCTCCTCCTCCTCCTCCTCCTCCTCATCATCATCATCATCATCATCATCATCATCATCATCATCATCATCATCATCATCATCATCATCATCATCATCATCATCATCATCATCATCATCATCATCATATCATCATCATCATCATTCATCATCCGCCTCCTCCTCCTCCTCCTGCTCTCCTCCTCTCTCCTCTCCTCTCCTCTTCTCCTCCTCTCCTCCTCCTCCGTCTTCTCCTCCTCCTCGTCCTCTTTCTCCTCCTCCTCTCCTCCTCCTGCTGCTGCTGCTGCTGCTCCTCCTCCTCCTCCTCCTCCTTGATCCTCCTCCTGATCCGCCTCCTCCTCCTCCTCCTCCTCCTCCTCCTCCTCCTCCTCCTCCTCCTCCTCCTCCTCCTCCTCCTCTCATTGTTATGATTCATTATTGTTATGTTTATAATCATCCTCATCCTCCTCCTCCTCCTCATCCTCATCCTCCTCCTCATCCTCCTCCTCCTCATCCTCCTCCTCTCCTCCTCCTCCTCTTCCTCCTCATCCTCCTCCTCATTCCTCCTCATTCCTCCTCCTCCTATTATTATAAACTCCTCATCCTCATCCTCCTCCTCTCATTATTATTAGTAGTATTATTATCATTAATATTATTATTATCAGTATTATTATTAGTGTTAGCAATATTATGATTATCAGTATTATTAATATTATCACTATTGTTATGAGTATTATTAGTATTATTATTATTCTTAATATTATTATTAGCATTAGTATTATT
Source organism: Prorocentrum cordatum (assembly GCA_963575745.1). NCBI lineage: Eukaryota > Dinophyceae > Prorocentrales > Prorocentraceae > Prorocentrum > Prorocentrum cordatum. Next base: position 357,345 of record CAUYUJ010022459.1, read on the forward strand.
GTTATTATTAGTATTATTATTAGTATTATTATTGTTGCTAGTATTATCAGTAGCAGTATCATCATTATTGTTTTTAGCAGTATCGCTAGTATTACTAATATTATTAGTACTATTATTATCAGTATTACTATCATTATTATTATTAGTATTGGTAGTAGTAGTAGTAATAATAGTACTATTATCAGTATTATACTTATTATTATCATTACTATTATTCGTATTATTTGTAGTAGTATTATTGTTATTATTCGTAGTAGTATTAGTATTAGTATTATGATTAGTAGTATTGTTGTTCGTCTTACTAGTAATAGTATTAGTATCATTACCATTCGTGGTATTATTAGTCTTGTTAGTATTAGTCGTATTCTTATTATTCGTCGTATTCGTCGTACTATTCTTATTATTATGATTCGCATTCTTAGTTGTATTATTGTTCGTCGTATTGTTCGTAAAAGTCTTATTCGTATTAGCATTATTACTGTAATCTGCGTCGTCGTATTCTTCTTATTCGTATTCGTCTTATTATTAGTAGTGTCGTTCTTTGTCTTCTTATTAGTAGTATTATTCTTATTATTATGAGTATTTGTCTTATTCTTCTTATTCGTATCATTATTCGTCTTATTCGTAGTATTCTTCTTATTATTAGTATTATTAGTATTCCTATTCGTCTTCGTATTCTTAGTATTATTCGTATTAATATTAGTATACAGCTTCTTCTTCGTTTTATTATTCCTAGTCTTATTATTTGTAGCAGTGTTCTTCCTAATCATGTGTTTCTCCTTCTTCTTCTTCTTCTTAAGATTATTATTCTTATTATTAGTAGCATTATGAATATGATTATGATTCGTCTTCTTCTTCTTCGTCGTCTTCGTCTTCTTAGTATCCTTCTTCTTCCTCCTCCTCCTCCTCCTCCTCCTCCTCCTCCTCCTCCTCCTTCCCCTCCTCCTCCTCCTCCTCCTCATCCTCCGCCTCCTCCTCCTCCTCCTCCTCCTCCTCCTCCTCCTCCTCCTCCTCCTTCTCTCCTCCTAAGTGCCATCTGCGCTGAAGCTGCACTGGCCGCCCCCGTGGGACAGACCGTCAGAACTCCCTCTGCCAGCGAAATATCCTGAACCCCCAGCCTCAAAACTGCCACCGAAATATCCTCACCCCTAGCCTAAAACTGCCAGCTAAATATCCTCACCCCTGGCCTCAAAACTGCCACCGAAATACCCCCACACACACACACACACACACACACACACACACACACACACACACACACACACACACACACACACCGTGCCAGCGAAAGATCCTCACCGCCCCTGGCCTAAAACTGCCAGCTTAATATCGTTACCCCCTGGACATAAAATTGCCAGCGAAATATCCTCATCCCCTCACTGGAAACTGTCAGCGGCATATCCTCTCTGCCCCTGGCCTAAAACTGCCAGCAAAATATCCTCACGGCCTCAAAACTGCCACCGAAATATCCTCACACCCCTCGATTGAAACTGCCAGCGAAATATCCTCACCGCCCCTGGCCTAAAACTGCCAGCTAGAGATATCCTCACCCCCTGGCCTAAAACTGCCAACGGCACATCCTCAACCCCCCGAAATAAAACTGGCATCTAACGGCTTTGGTGATTCAGTTGTCAGTTCAGTCATTCCCTTTCGGTAGGTGGATCTCTCAAGCTCTCCGCCGCCTCTGGCGGTGTGCGCTCAGCTATTCAAGCATCCGGTCCTTCAGTCATCCGGTGATTCAGCTGTCGGTTCAGCCATTCAGTCCTCCAGTCTCCTTTCCGACAATCAAACCACGGGCTGCGCCCGAAAAATCATACCATCGGCTCCGCGCCAGAACTCCGGCCTCCGACGGCCGCTCGGGGCGATCCCGACACCCCCCCCGCGACGCCCTCGGCGAGGCGCGGCTGTTGGGAAGCACCCCGATGGGGGAGAAAACCTCCAGGCCCCCCAGGCCCGAACTCGAGGGAAAAAACGCCGCACGCCGGTCAAAGAGAACAGGTCGTCGGAGGTCTGGGCCTGCTTCGGGGCGAAACCGGCCCACCAATACGGACGCCCGAAACGGATACGGAATACATGGGCACGGGGCCCCACAGCAAATGCTGCCCAAAGCCTAGAGCAGCCGCTCTTGGGCAGGGGGCCTTCTGTCTCGAATGGACAACGCCCGCGGCGACACCGACAGCGAGCCCTGTTCAGACCGAAGAGGAACTGCTGTCGGTCTGCGTACCCCTTCTTTCCGTACCGATTCCCGTCGTACCGATTCGCGCGCTCGCGCCGTCGCCCCGGAAAACGGCACACTGGGTCGAGAGAAGACCGATCTGGCCGAAGGCCGCTCCAACAAGAGCCCACTCTGGCAGAAGCGCTCCAGCAAACGCCCGCTTTGGCAGAAGCGGGCTTCGGCAGCAGCGTTTCTTCTGTCTGATTGGTGCTGCTGATTTCCCTGCTGCTACTCTCCCTCGTTCATCACGCTGCTTCCCTTCCTCCTCCTCTCCTCCTCCTCCTCCTCCTCCTCCTCCTCCTCCTCCTCCTCCTCCTCCTCCTGCTCCTCCTCCTGCTCCTCCTCCTCCTCCTCCTGCTCCTCCTCCTCCTCCTCCTCCCGCCCTCCCTCATCCCTTGTCTCTGCGGCTTCCCCTCATTCCTCATACTTTCCTTCATCGTCCCTCATCCCTCCCGCCCTCCCTCCCTCTCATCCCTACCTTCCTCATCCCTCATCCCTCCCTCCCCCATCCCTCATTCTTGTCTCCCTCATCCTTGCGAGTTCCCCTCATCCCTCCCTCCAGCTCTTCCTGTCTCCTTTCCGCCGTCGCCCTCGCCCTCGTCGCAGCCGCTGTCGCCGTCGACGCCGTCGTCACCGCCGCCGCCGTCGCTGTCGCCTTCGCCGCCGTCGCCGTCGCCGTCCGTCGGCTCGACCCGACCCGCCCGTGAGGGGGCCGCTCGGGTCCGCCCGCCCGACCCGTTGCGATCCGCCCGTTAGGGTCCGTTCTTTTCGACCCGACCCGCGCGTGCTCAGACGAATGCGTACCACGCGTAGAGATGTCCCGCCCGACCCGACCCGCCCGTCAGGGTGCGCCCGCCCGACCCGACCCGCCCATTGCGGTGCGCCCGCCCAACCCGACCCGCCCGTTAGGGTTCACGCGTGCTGAGTCGAGCGCGCCCGCACTTTGACATCCCGCCCGCAAGGCCCGACCCGCCCATTGCGGTGCGCCCGCCCGCCCCGACCCGCCCGTTATGGTGCGCCCGCCCGACCCGAGCCGCCCGTCAGGGTGTGCGCCCGTCCGACCCGACCCGCCCGTCGAGGTTCGCGCGTGCTCTCTCCTTCTCGAGCGTGCACTACGATGTAATGTCACGCTAGCCCAACCGGATCCGCCCGTTAGACTGCGCCCGCCCGACCCGACCCGCTGGGTGTGCGCCCGCCCGACCCGACCCGCCCGTTTGGGTTCGCGCGTGCTCACTCGAGCGCGCGCCACACTTTAATGTCCCGCCCTCCCGACACGATCCGACCGTTGGGGTCCGCCCGCCCGACCCGACCCGCCCATTGCGGTGCGCCTACCCGACCCGACGCGCCCGTTAGGGTTCACGCGTGCTCACTCGAGCGTCCACCATAGTTTAGTTAATGTCCCGCCCGCCCGACCCGACCCGCCCATTGCGGCGCGCCCGCCCGACCCGACGCCCGTTAGGGCTCACGCGTGCTCACTTCAGTGTGCACCACTTTAATGTCCCGCCAGCCCGACCCGACCAGGTCGTTGGGTCCGCCCGCCCGATTCTGCGGCCGAGTGCCAGCCGCAGTGGCTTCGGGCGCGGGTCAACGACGTTGGCCGTGCTTCGCGCTCGGTGCGCCACGGTCGCGTCTGTCATTTGTGCGGGCGGGACAGTGGCACTGCACACGAGGATCGGCAAGCGCCGTCTAAAAGTGCGCATGTGCTGTCCTCTTGCCTCCTTCTGACACCCTGTCTACCTGTCAGCTTCCGCCTATCCTCCCCCCTCCTCCTCTTCCTCCTCCTCCTCCTCCTCCTCTTCCTCCTCCTCCTCCTCCGCCTCCTCCTCCTCCTCCTTCCCCCCTCCTCCTCCTCCTCCTCCTCCTCCTCCTCCTCCTCCTCCTCCTCCCCCTCCTCCTCCTCCTCTACGCACTTGCCTCCCCCCTGACTCGTGCCCTGGCGCCCAGGCCAACGGGTTCCTGAGCAAGCGGGCGTGGGCCTCCAGCCAAGCGGTTTCTGGGCGAGCGGTCTCCGGACGAGCGGGCTTCTGGCCGAGCGGTCTCCAGGCGAACGGCTTCTGGGCGAGCGGGCTTCCGGGAGCGCGGGCTTCTGGGCGAGCGGGCTTCTGGGCGAGCAGTCTCTGGGCGAACGGGCTTCCAGGCGAGCGGGCTTCCTGGCGAGCGGTCCTCCGGGCGAGCGGGGTTCCGGGCGAGAGGGCTTCTGGGCGAGCGGGTTCCTGGGCGAGCAGTCTCTGAGCGAGCGGGCCTGTATCGCTGGGCCCAGGCCACGACGCGCGAGGCGCGAGTGCCATCGCGCCCCTGCGGGCGACGCTGGAAGCATCGGCGCTGCAGATTGCGCCGCATCGCCGATGCACCGGCGAAGTATCGGCCGGCCTTCTCCGAACGCCGTCGCCTTCTTCGATCAGCCCGTCTTGTCGTACCGATTATTTCCGTGCCCATGTCGATCCTACCAACCCGACGACGACGACGCCGACGACGACGACGCCGACGACGACGCCGCCGCCGACGACGACGACGACGACGCCGACGACGACAAGGAGCCGACGCCGACGTTGACGTCGAGGACAAGAGAGGACGACGAAGACGACGACGACGACGACGACGACGACGACGACGACGACGACAACGACGACAAAGACGACGACGACGACGACGGCGAAGACGACGACGACGACGACGACGACGACGACGACGACGACGACGACGACGACGACGCCCCAGGCACCTGTGGCACGGCCGCCTCCACGGCCGTCCGGCAGGGCGCGGCCGCGGCCGGGACCGCCAGAGGCGCAGCGGGCTTCCCGCGCGGGTGCAGCGCTCTGGCCGGGGGCGGCGCGCCGGGCACGCTCGGCGGCCAGGGCGGCGGCCAGCTCGGGCGGCGCCAGCTCCTGAGGGGGAACGTCAGGGGAGAATATATTGTATATCTATATGTAAATGTACCTCTATATATATATATATATATATATGGTTACAGCGCCCTCTGAGATCTACCTTTCAAACATGAATGTACCTTTCCTTTTGTATACAAATGAAATAACAATGAGCATATATATATGATCCAAGGTTGCCGTGATGGGTACACCCTTGACCCTTGATCACATATACCCACACATAGGTGGGAAGTCCCACTGGGCCACGGTGTCGCAGCCCCACCGGCCCACCCTCCTAGATGGGGATGGGCCCCGCGAGACCCGAAGGAACAGGCCTGTATCCCCACCCAGGTGGGTAAGTCGGGCGGGGGCGGCCCTGGAGCTCAGGGGCCACGTCAGGTGGGGGAGGGACTCAGAGGTTCGAGGTTCGAGGGTTGGGGTTCGCTTCCTGGAGGCTTATCCCTCGTGGCGGCGGCCAATGCTGGCTCCGCTTCGAAATTCTAGGCAGAACGAACCCCGGGAGAGGTCCAAGGATCGATTTTGCCGAAGATCGGAATTGAGGATCGCTGCTGGGAGGTAGGCGCAGGGGGGACCAGCTCCTTAGACCCCCCTGCGTCGGGCAAAAATCAAGACGGGAGGTTTGCGGCTGTTCTTGGCTTCTGGGGCCCTTGCAAGGCCTCGGGGCTGCGTCAAAGACTCAAAGAACGACTCAGGATGGAAAGCCGGCCCCAGGGGAAGGGGCGGGGGTCCACGCCATGACAAATCAAAACGTCGGGGGATCAACTCGGGGGGAGGGGCAGCACCGACCCGGAACATCGTCGATACGTCGCCGACAGATCATCGGCGACAGGCCCCCCGACAGCGACCCCGCACGTCCCTGGGCGGTGAGTGGACTGTCCGGCCCCCCATCGGCGACGCACGGGCGGCGGGAGGCCGAGGCTGCCCCCCCATGAACCAGCGATCCTCGTCGCTCTGATGCATTGAAACCCGCATCGACAATGTTCAATCACATTTTTTGCATTTTTGCACTCTATAAATTTGAATTATGAAATAATTCCATGTTTTGAACTTTAGAGGCTCACGGACCAGAGCTTCGGCTTCTGGCGACCGCTGGGGACGACCTGGGCATCCCCGGGCGCACCTCGGCGAGGCGCAGCCGCTCGAAGGAACCCCAGGCCGGAAAGCCGCCGAGAACCGCCGAGAACACCTGAGAACCTATCCCCCCTTGACGTGCCCCCTGGGCTCCAGGGCCCCACTGGCCGACTTACCCACCTGGGTGGGGACATGCTTCACGGGAAGGGTGGGCTGGTGGGGCTGCGATTCCATGACCGCCTGACGATGGGGATAGCAGAAGAGCAAAAAACTGCATGGGCAGAAAGTTACGGGGGCGGCGCCACAAGCGCTGCCAGGGAGCCCAGCGCCAATCCACGGAATCCGCGCGAACCGCCGAACGTTTCTGTCTATGCCGTTTTGCCTCTGCGAGATAGGCTAGACAGCGCTGAGCTCCAGGGCCCCCATTGCCCACTCCAGCTCTCAGAAAGCGCTTGGCGAGGCCCAGCCGCTGGAGAGCATCTCGGGCCTGAGCCTGTCCCCCCTGGCTTTGCCCCTGACCAGGGGTCAAAGATCGATCCCTGGACCACTCCCAGGGTGTGTTCGGCCCAGAATTTCCCGGCGGAACTAGCCGTGGCCACGAGGGCGCCCCAGGACAACCAGAAGCCTCTAGGAAGCGAACCCCAACCCTCGAACCTCGAACCTCTGAGCCCCTCCCCCACCTGACGTGGCCCCTGAGCTCCAGGCCCCCCCACCGCACGACTTACCTACCTAGGTGGGGATACAGGCCTGTTCCTTTGGGTCTCGCCGGGTTTATCCCCATCCAGGAGAGTAGGCGGATGGGGCTGAGACACCATAACCCAGTGAAGATAGGGATACGGCAGGTTCGTGCCGTGACGACCTTAGCGCTGGTCTCTGGCACCGCGTGGATCGTTCAACCTTGACGGCGGCTGTTCGATCGACTAGTCTTCCCATACTGGCAGACTCTAGACCACTTCCAGAGCTCAACCCTGAACGCCCGAAGCGGGGTCGCGACCGCGTCGGCACGACACGAACCTGCCGTAGGTTAGACGATGTTGAGCTCCAGACCACCCACCACCCACTCCATGGACCCCGCGACGATCCAATACATCCGCGCGGAACTCCGAAGGTTCATGTTTATGACGTCTCGTCTTTGAGAGGAAGAGGAGGAGGAGGAGGAGGAGGAGGAGGAGGAGGAGGAGGAGGAGGATCGGATCAGATCGGATCGCCTCTGCGGGCATGCGCCCGGGCCCCTTGAGGGCGAGGCGGGTGAGGCCATGGCCTCGCATGAGAGGCAGCGCGCGTCGGAGGCTTGCTCAGGAGCATGCGTACCTCACGCGTTGATGTTCTAATTGTTTCCACTCCTCTATTGTAACCCGATGTAGTGACATAGTTATGTTGAAGTCGTAGTGTCTGTGGCATGAACCTGTCGGAGAATCCCATGGATGTCGTCGTCCTGTCTGCAACCGCGAAGCCCAACCTCAACACGAACGAGTTGAACGCCTCGGAACTCCAATCCAGTGCACACTGGCGCAGGATCACTCGTGTTCTCACGAGCTCTTTGACACATCCTTCAGACACCACTCACGGCGCTGATACACGCGCAGCCGAAGGCCCATAAGCTGGAGGTCGATTGGCGGTGGAAACGGGAAGTCGGAGGCTAGAAAGTTTAGGTCTGGATGTCGTGCTGATGGAGGGTGGAGGTCGATTGGTGGAGGTAGAAGCCGACAGTCGGATGCTCAAGGCTGGTTGTTGTAATGCTGATTTGGTGGGCGTCGGGAGTCGATAAATAGAGGTGGGAATGGAGAGTCAGATGCTAGATGCTGAAGGTCGGAGTGCGGGGCTGTTGGACGCTGGAGGCCGATAGGTGGAGGTGGATCGAAAGTGGGATGCTAGACGTTGGTGGTCGAAGTGCTGAGCTGGTGGATTGGACGCTGGAGGTCGATTGGTCGAGCTGGAAGTGGAGACTCGGATGCTGGAGGTTGGAGGTCTTAATGTTGAGCTGATGATCGTTGGAGGTCGATAGGTGGAAGTGGAGGTGGAGAGTCGGATGCTGGAGATTGCAAGTCGCCGTGCTGACCTGGTGGACGCTGGAGGTCGATTAGTGGAGGGGGAAGTGGAAAGTCAGATGCTGGAGGCTGGAGGTTGGAATGCTGAAGTGGTGGAGGTCGGGAGGTCGATCGGTGGAGGTGGAAGCGGAAAGTCGCATGCTGGAGGTTGGAGGTCGTAATGTTGAGCTTTGAGCTGGTGAACGTTGCAGGTCGATCGGTGGAGCTGGAAGTGGAGAGTCGGATGCTAGGGGTTGGAGGTCGGAGTGCTGCGCTGGTGGACGCTGGAGGTCGATTGGTCGAGCTGTAAGTGGAGAGCCGGATGCTATAGGTTGGAGGTCGTAATGTTGAGGTGATGGCCGCTGGAGGTCGTTAGGTGAAGGTGGAAGTGGAAAGTCGGACGCTAGAGGTTGGAGGACGTAATGTTGACCTGGTGGAGGTCGGGAGGTCGATCGGTGGAGGTGGAAGCGGAAAGTCGCATGCTGGAGGTTGGAGGTCGTAATGTTGAGCTGATTGACGCTGGAGGTCGGTAGGTGAAGGTGAAAATGGAAAATCGGATGCTGGAGATTTTTGCACGGCCAGTATGAAGTAACATGTGTGCGTTCTTCTGCCCGTTCTTCTGCCCCTCAGAAAGAAACCCGGTCGTAAGTAGCATTCCGGGCACCACTAGGCACCCAGCAGCCCTGAGGAGCCCCAGGGGCTCTCGAAGGCGCATCCACATCAATGAACTCAACGCGAGGCAGCGAGCGCATCGTGTGAGAGTCGGATGCTGGAGATTGTAAGTCGGAGTGCTGAACTGGTGTACGCTGGAGGTCGATTGGTGGAGCTGGAAGTGGAGAGTCGGATGTTAGAGGTTGGAGGTCGTAATGTTGAGCTGATGGACGCTGGAGGTCGATGGGTGGACGTGGAAGTGGAAAGTCGGATGCTGGAGGTTGGAGGTTGGAATGTTGACCTGGGGGACGCTGGAGGTCGATAGATGGATGTGGAAATAAAATCGAATGCTAGAGGCTCGGGGTCGGGATGCTGAGCTGGTGGACGAGTGAGGTCGATGGGGGGGGGGAAGTAGAAAGTCGGATGCTAGAGGCTGGAGGTCGTAATGTTGAGCTGGTGGAGGTTGGGACGTCGAAAGATGGAGGTGGAAGCGGGGAGTCGGACGCTAGGGGCTGGAGGTCGGAATGCTGAACTGGTGGGCGCTGGAGGTCGACAGGTAGAGATGGAAGTGGGGAGTGGGGTGCGGGAGGGTGGAGGTCGAAGGCCGAGCTGGATGTGAAACTTGAGGCTGGTGCTAATGAGGCAATCCTGCTTGCTGCTAGATGTGCCTGTGTCCTCGCGTGAGAGATTGCGCTGGCCGGTCGCCTACTCATGAACGCGCATACTTCACGAAATTCTTCTCCAACTGATCCCACTCCTGTGTCGTAGCCGGTTGTAGCCACGTGCCGTTGAGGTCGAAGTCCCTTCGCGGCGTCTGGCGTCGGTTGTTTGCGTCGTGGAACTGGCGAAGAAGCCCGCGGATATAATCGCCTCACCTCTTCCATTGTCCTCCATGATGACGCTGTCCAGTCTGGGAAGCGTGAAGGCTCGGGTGCCAATGAAGAACACTTTGTGGCCATTCATGTGGTAGTTGCTTCGCAACGCGGGCTGCGCATCTCCATACCATATGTTCTTGCATTGTCACCCAATCGTGGAACGCATGTTGTTGCATGAGGACCTCCGCTTGTCGAGCCGCTCGCTCGATGTATTCAACCCATGGTTCCAGACCGTCGTTTCTTGGCTGGTTGTCCTGGCTGTCGTCAGTATTGCCATGATCTGCGTCGTCGGTTTCGTTGCTCGGGTGGGCGGTCGGTGGATTGCTGTCTACATCTTCTGCGTCGGTGTTGTCTGTGCCGGATACCAAAACTGGCGTCGAAAGAAGTTCTTGTGGGCTGGTCGCGCCGGGCGTTGGTCTGACGTCGGTGTTTCGTCATCGAAGGGTGCAGATAACCATGCGCAACTTGCGCCGTCGTGTGCATTGTAGCTGCTGTCGCAAAGGCTCAGTCAACGTCTAAATACCTGCGCCATAGAGAACAAAACAGTCGGCATGACCGCGCCGTCAAAAAGACGGAGTCGTTGTTTCAGCGGATAATGTTTTCCAGCGGGTTCTTGTCTAAGATGTGTGAAAAGTTGCCCACCCTGCCTTCAGGCGGTTCATCACCTCTGTGACACGTGTGTCGTCGAAGCTGATGCGCTGACCCAGATACTTCACTAAATCAGAGTATAGAAAGATCTCGATGTCGAATCCGCGGGTTGCCATCTTGCGTTGACGTGCCCTCCCCGTGCGTTCTGACAAGCTGGACATGATCTTCGTTTTGTCGGGATGTATATGAACTCCATGCGTTTGTGTTGCTGCGGCCACGTCCTTGAGCATAGTGGCGAGGCGAGGGAGCGTCCGACTTATAAGGGGAGCGTCGTCAGCGAAACGAAGGTTCGCGAGGCAGCATTCTGGTGAGAATTCAAGTTGGACTCCTCGGGCGCGTTGTTGCCATTTGGTGACGAACGGTCTCATTATGTACTCAATGAGCGAATTGAAGAGCAGTGAGCTGAGCACCCTGTTTCTTGCCTCTCAGTAGATGGAATGGGCGGCTGGTCGAGTGTGTTTGTACTGTCGCTGTTTGCTCAGGAGTAGAGCCGCTTTAACAGGTGGATGGAGTCTGCTGTGATGCCCTGACTTTCAAGTGCCGCCCAGAAAATTTCGCGCCCCACAATGTCGAATGCTTTTTTGAAGCCGGGTGCTGCGAATCCTTTCCACAGTGCCGAATGCTTTCTTGAAGCCGAGTGTTGCGAATGCTTTCTTGAAGTCGAGAGCTCCACAACGTCGAATGCTTTCCACAGTGTCGAACGCTTTCTTGGAGGAGGGGGGAGTGGATGGAGGAGGAGGGGGAGGAGGGGGCGAACGCAGGGAGTCCTCGATCCCCGCCTACCCCACCACAACGCCAGCCCTCCTGCGTCCTCGGGCGGCGGGACGGGAGGGGCAGGCGCTCCGGGCCTGAACTACATGCCCCCCATCGAGACGGCGGCGCGGGCGTCGCGGCCAGAGGGCCGAGGACGCGGCAGCACACATCGGGCACGCGTGGGCGAGGGGGAAGGAGAGGAGCAGGCACTCGCAACAGCAGCGCTCGGGAGTGAAGGACGGGTGGAGAAGATGCGTCTGGATGGCATGGCCCGAGCAGGAATCGCAAGAATCGGGTTGCGAGGAGGACAGGGGTCGGGCGAAAGGGCGGACGGCAGCGGGGGAGCGGCACAGAATGGGTATGGAAAAAAGACGAGGGCTCATGATTTTGTCTCACACAGGGCCCACTGTGGGGCAATGTGAGGGCGCCCCAAACTCCTGATCCGCACGACAAGGACACCCACGGAGCGCACGCCACTCAAGAGGGCGCGGCAAACGGCGAGGACGGACGCGGGGGGCAGGGGCGGCGCGGCAATCAGGGTCGACGGAGTCGATGGCGCGGACTCGGAGACCAGCGGCGCGAGGCGAGGCGAGCGGGTCGCCGAGCGGGGGCACGCCCTCGCAGACGAAGTCGATGACGAGCGGGAGCAGGTCGGCGAAGAAGGAGAAGAAACCGACGAAAACGAGGAAGACGAGGAAGAAGAAGAGTCGCTCTCCACTGAGTCGTGTGCCATCGCCGGCTTGAGAAACTGGCGATCAGCTAGCGCGCACCTTAACGGGGTCGCCATGCGCATGGCTCGCACACCAGCTAGTGCGCAGCTGAACGTTTGCTCGGGTGGCAGCAGCCAGGAGGGGGTGGTCTTGGCAGCGTGGTAGGCGCCATACGCTGCAGTCATCACCGACACTGCCGCGAGAGAGGGCGGGGCCAGCGCCCATCGCTCGAGGAACGGGGGCGGGAAGGCCCGAGCCAGCGCCTGGCGCAACGCCCGATGCAGCGGACGGCAGCGGGCACAATGCCGCAGGGCGTCAGGGGCGCGCGCGCGCGCCCGCAGGCGCAGCCGCGCAGCCCCAGCGGGTGGGCGATCCGCGATGAGGTCAGCCATCCGACAGCCCACGTCCTGAGCACAGCCCGTGACCAAGAACGCGGACACCTGGCGAGCAGCTCACGCACCTGGGCCCAGTCGACGGCGGCGGCGGCAGAGCGTCGCTGGCCAAGAAGCTTGCCCAGCCGAGGAGCGAGAAGCCGCTCCAGAGGTGCGTCGCGTAGAGCAAGTTCCTGCAACGCACGGTGAGCAGCGCGTTGGGAGCGAGGGCGATGAGCGGCAGCCTCCGCAATCTCAGCGCGAGCGGCCGCCACTGCCCGCGGGAGGAGAGCCACGGACCTGCGAGAGGGCGCTGCCCCAGCCACTGCACCGGCCACGATCTCAAAGAATGCGGGGGCTGCCGGAAGCCATGGCAGGCGGCGCCCGTCCGCAGCATGCCGAGGGCATGCCAAAGCGGTCGCGCGGCTGCGAAGGAAGCGAGCTCACCCCGAAGACGTTCATGTTCAGGAACGGCCCACAGTGCCGAACGGACCAATGACGCAACATTCAGGTGAAGCCAGCGGGCCACGCGGGGGCCACCCCAAGTAGCAAGCTGGCACCATGCACTGCGATTGAAGACGCCGAGCGGGACACGGAAGACCTGCGCGAGGACCGAGAGCTCAAATCTCAACAAGTCCGAAGGAATCCACGCGAAAAGACTGACGTATGATGAGGTACTCGCCGCTCTGGTGTTGCACAGGATCGAAGAGAGGCTAGCGGGAGTCACGCCCCGCCCAATGGCCAAAGATCTGAGCCGACATTCAGCGACGGGGTCCGTCCAGGACGCGGCAGGGCCAGCAGCAGGACTCATGTGGGCGCCCAGTTGCACCAATGACGGGACCACCTCGAAAGCAGTCCACTCAGAAACCGAAGAGGCTATCACGCGGGACGCGCCACGGGCAAGAGATCCCGAGAACTTGGCACACAGCGGGACCACTTTGCATGCGGCAATTTCCCAAACCAGGTTCGCGATCTGGGCGGCGACGGACATCGCGCGATAGACCCGAGATCATAGAGCAGCCCGACAAAACGCGCCACCGACGCCGTCCGCACAGGCCCGCGCGAGACCCAGCTGAGGACCCTCGATCGAGGCCTGCAGATCCTCCAAGAAGACCAAAGAACCCAGGGCGAAGAGGGCCCCAGAGAGCCCGCGCCCCTGCATGATGCAACTAAGGAGCCAGTACATGCGCTGGAACAACCCTGTCACCTGAGCGATGCCCTCGATGGGGGCATAGAGGAACCGAACAAAATCCAGACAAGGCAACGAGAGGCCCAAAGAGCCCAGGAGGCACAGCAGGGAGTCCTGGTTCAGGGAGGGGAAGGCCTGGCCGAAGTCCAGAGAGAACAGGATGGGAAGTCATGGGCGCCGTGGGGAGTGACCGACAACTGCCGAGACGAGACGTCGAGCTCCAAAATGTTCGCACCAAAATTCCGCCGCAGAACAAGGCCACGCTGACGAAGAGGCGCAGCGACTTGAAGAGGCGGGCGAAGGGCAGCATTGACAGTGGCCGACAGCACCTCACTGTCCGTACTTCTGAGACCAAGCACACGCAGCTTCTCAGGCACTCGCGCACATTGAGCATCGCGCAGCTCCCCCATCTGCGATTGTTTTCGGCAAGAACGCTTGGATAGTAACACTTGAAGCATCATAGAGAGCCCGCCCGTTCAACAGCAATTCGATGGGGGGCCATTGCATGTCGACACCCGACGGCGACGCGAGCCTGGCCTCATAAGGGACCCCAGCGATACCAATGGCCGAATCCTGGGCACGTCGGAGAATCTGCCGAAGAAGCCGGGGGGTAGGGGGAAAGAGCGAAACCTGCGCGACGTCGGGGATCCAAGTGCGAACGTGCTCCGAGGCCAGCTGATTCCGAAAAAAACACAGGCGCTTCCAAAAAAATCCCCAAGAACTTGGGCCCGAGCCTCAGGATCCGAGACAACGCCCAAGACGCCACACACGATACCAGAGAGAGCCAGCCGGCGACCCAGCGGGGACCAGAGACGGGCTTCGCGTTCCCGGTCACGGCCAGCTTCGCGCATCAGAAACTTGAAGTGTTCGAGACGGAACGGAGGTGATAAAGAGGCCCAGTCTGTCATGTCACTGAGCTCCTGCAACCGCTCGCGAAAGAAGGGCCCCTTTGCACGGGCGCCCAGTGAGAGCACCTTCTGATGGGGGCCTGGGAGAGCGGGGCGAGATGGAGACGATGACCGCTGCGCGATCAGAGATCTCTCTGTCGGCAACGTCCGCGGCGGCACGCACCGAGGACAAGATGAAGTGCTGGCAGGCTTGCCAGCTGGGCGTGGGGACGAACTCCCTGTCGACGATCGCCTCTGAGTCCTGGCCGCGGACGTAGCGCGTCGGCCCCTGCCCCTCCAGCTCGAGCACGCGGGCCAACGCCGCGCGCCCGAGAGGGGCACGGGCATGACGTTGACACCCAGACGGCTCGAGCGCCGCCACCGGCGCACTCAGCGGCAGGGAGTCGGCGTCCGAGTTGAAGTCGCCGTTGACCAAGACGAAACGCGCATTGGGCCCCTCCGCCGCGTAGCTCAACAAGGTGAAGATTTCGGACGCGACGGATCGGACCTCCTCGCAAGTCAGGCCACGGTTGCGCACATTGTAGGCCGCGAGGGAAGCGTCGCCACGCAAAACGGAAACACGCAACCCTCTGCCAGGAACCAGCTCAGCTGTCCTCGACCCAATGCACGAGCCCCCCAACTGAGCGAGCGGAGGCAATAGAATCACGACCCCACCGCGAATCCGACCCGCCCGTCCCTCACAGGAGCCGGCGAAGACGGTGACACCAGGGCCCACAGTTTGAAAAAAGACACGAAGTTGAAGATCACCTTGGTGAACTTCCGGAAGAGAGATGATGGCGCTGCGCGGGGATAAACGAGCCAGCTAGTCCCTCTTCAAGCCGGCCCTCGCCCCCGCAGCCTGAAGCAAGGCTCGACAGTTCCGAGACGCGAACCTGAGCGGGGCCCGCGGGGCCCCCACCCTGACTGAAACACAGACAAGGAGATCGCATATGCTAAAGACACAAATTCTCCTCAGCATCAGGCGTCGTAGGAGGGCGGCAGGCGTCGAGGCAGCGCTGCTTGTCCCAGCCGGTCTTGGCCAGGTTGGAGGGCCCCAAGTGGATCTGCGGCGCCTCGCTGCCAGGGGAGACGGAGACGCGGGCGACGCGGGGCCGCTCGACCGAAGGGGGCGCCGCGCCCCTTGTCCATGAAGATCCTGGAGCGAGGGCAAGAGGCCGCCAGCGCTTGGCGGACACGACGCGAGGTGACCCCCAGAGGAATCTGCTCGGGCTCTCGCCAGGGCACAGGCGCAAGCGGCACTGGGAATTCGTGCCACAAGAGACAGAGAACTCATGCCAAGTGCCATCGCGCTTCTTGAGGCAGCCCAACAACTTGGCGGCCCTCCGCGCGGCGGGCGCGGCGAGCCCGAGGAACTGAACCGCCAGCCGCTTCGACGGGACAGGGCCCAGCGCTCGGATCTCGAACTCATCCGCCTGGAAGTTTGAGTCGGGCACGAACTGCTGCGGCGAGGTCTTGACCTCCGCGAGGGAGGTGGGGCGCTGGGCGATGGCCAGCACGATTTTCGAGTCTGCGTCGCGATCGAAGCCCGACGGGACGGGCGGGGGAACGGCGGGCCGCTGGTCGGCCACCGCAAGGAGATGGCGCGCGCGACCCACATCGTCCTCAATGGCTCGAAGTTAATTGTCACGTGTATCCAGACGACCTTCGGCTGCGGCGAAACGAGCGTTGGTGGCGCCGATCTGCCGCTGCAAGCGCCTGTGCAAGCTGTCGACTTCGGGGCGAACAATGCCAGGTACTCGCTGACCGTCATCATATTCGGACTTCCTGGCGACCTCCGAGCGCGGCGCGCCGACAATCGCCAGCAACTCGCCCACGGAGTCAGCGGCGTCCTGGGCGATCTCGGCGGCGATCTCGGCGGCGCGGGCAGCTTTGCATGACTCGAACACCTGGAGGCATGCTTGCTTGATATACGGCTCGGAACAGTCTTCCTATTCATCCACGGGCACACCAGCAGGAGCACCAGGACCACGGAAACGTCTGAGAGGAGGAACCTGAGGAGCGGACTTGCCCTTGCCGTGCGCGGGCTTGGCTGGAGAGGCAACAGCGGCGGTGCCCTCCTGGGACGGGAAAGCGGCCGCCTCCTCGAACGCGGCAGCGATGCCACGCATAGCGAGCGAGCTTGGGGAGCCAGGTGCCGAGCTGAGGGACATGCTGCGCGCGCTGCGCTGCGCGCTGGCGCAGCGCCCCGCACCGCAGGCGAATGCGGCGGGGAGACAGAGACCGGCCGCGGACTAGCGGCATCCCCTTCGTTCCCAAGGGAAACAAGCATCTCGAGCCAAAATGGCCACGGAGGAGGAGGAGGAGCAGCAGCGGCAGCAGGAGGAGGAGCAGGAGGAGGAGGAGGAGCAACAGGAGAAGGAGGAGCGCGCCTCACCTGGAGGGAAGAGGAGGAGGAGGAGGAGGAGGAGGAGGAGGAGGGGCAGGAGCAGGAGCAGGCGGAGGAGGAGGAGGAGGAGGAGGAGAAGGAGAAGCGCATGTCGCCTGAAGGGAAGATGAAAAGGAAGAGGAGAAGGAGGAGGAGGAGGAGGAGGAGGTCCGCAGCCATTTTGGCTCAAGCCAGTTTGGCTCAAGCCATTTTGGCTGATGTCCGTGGCCATTGTCGAGGTGGCTTGACAGTGAGCCAAGGCCTCCAGGGTAGGTAGGCACCACGGCCTCGCCCTTGGACTGGCCCGAACTTCGGCATCTGTTCAGTTCTTTCCAACCACGTCCCCTTG
Source organism: Prorocentrum cordatum (assembly GCA_963575745.1). Classification (NCBI taxonomy): domain Eukaryota; class Dinophyceae; order Prorocentrales; family Prorocentraceae; genus Prorocentrum; species Prorocentrum cordatum. The sequence goes on from CAUYUJ010022459.1 coordinate 374,365, forward strand.
CCCTTGGCCCAGGCGGAACGCCCCGCTCCAGAACACCTTTGCAAGCCTCGGCCGCAGCACATGTCATCGAAGGACTGGAAATGCGAGAGGTACAATCGTCTCAATTCATCACAATTTTGGCGCTGTTGGCGCGGGCACAAGTGGCGGCATCGCGCTGCAAGTCGCGGGCGCCGCCAAGACCGCCCGCGCACCCCGCCGCGTTCGAGGCGACACCAGCAGGGGCCCCCGCCGCAGAGCTACGAGGGCATCGAGCACAGACCGCGCCCGCAGAAGGGCCGCAAAGGACCAATCACAAGCAACGAGGTCCGCCAGCCCATCGATGCGACGCCGCAAGCCTCCAGGGGGAACGCGGAGAAGCACAAGAACTACCTGCGCCCGCCCACCACGCCGGCGCAGGTGGAGGCCCACAAGAAGGACATGGCGCAGAGGGCAGAGACCCTTGCCACCTGGGTCCTCGCAACTCGGAGGAGTGGCAGCGAGGGCGAGGACACCCTAGAAGAGTTGGCCACAGTCAAATACAGCATTGCCCCCACGCAGCCTGCGACAACTCGCGCAGCCCAGTTGCGGACCGAGCTCGAGGGGAGCAAGCAGGAAATCGAGAAGATCGAGACCAAGATCGAACAGCTGAACGCCCAGACGGATGTGCAGATCACGCGCCAGGACCAGATAAGCACCACCCTCCGGGAGCTGGACAAGGAAGCCCAGGAGAAGGCCGCGGCGAGACCAGCCGAGGCAGCGGCCGCGGGGGTCGCGCCCCCCCCGCCGCCAGCGCCGCCACGGCCGCCCCGGAGTCCGCCGCCCCTTCAAGGGCAGGAGAATCCCAACCAACCCATGTTTCAGCAGCACATGAGCCCCGCCGCAATGCAGCAGATGATGGCGTACATGATCCAGCAGGGGCACCAGGGAGTGGCCAAGGGAAACGGCGGGGGATCCGAACAGATGTCGCGGCTCACATCCGCCGCAGCACCAGCCCAGCAGCAACTCCCACATCGGCCACATCCCAGCATCAGCCCTACGCCGAAGCGGGAGGGCACCCCGCTCAAGGAGGAAGAGCCCAAGACGAAGCATCCAGCCACCCCTTGCACGGCGGGAGTTATGTCAGACGCGAAGATCGGGCCGACGGTAGCCCAGAAGGAAACCATCATCATACCCAGCCAGGAGTCTGCGGCCAAGGCGGACCCGCATGCCAGAGGCGGCCCACTGGGGCCCACCCAGATGCGGGGAGGATCGACGGGGACGCCGCTGCCCCAGCCCGTCTCGACGCAGGGAGCCAGCCAGTCGGAGATTGTCCCCCTGGACCCTGCGTTCCCGGTGGCAACGCAACCATGCACGCCAACTCAGACGGAGCAGATCAAGGGCCCCGACAACTTAGACGAGTTCTGAACCTCTCCAAGAAGGACGTCCAGAGCGACGACCTCGGCGACGCCAACTGGCACTACATGAAGTCAGAACATCACGAGCAGGCACTACCAAGGTCAGTGAATGAGCAGCCGCGCTCGCCTGTTCAGCCTGCGCTGCCCCAATCTTTAGTTCAATCCGATGGCGTGACCCCCCACGGAGGATCTCGCCCAGCGCGCGGCCACGGCTGGCTGCGCCCTAATGCTTAGTACGATGCAACTTGCAGCAGCACGGGGAGTGTTTTCCCTGCATAGCCCCCCCTGCGAAGCTGGAAAATCGGGGGGGGGTCCAGGGGGCCAGGAGGCCCCCCCGCTCGAGCAGGCCTGCCCGTAGATTACAATGGGGTATTTCAGAAGTTTGATATCACGAGCCACAGTTGGCTCTATGATCATGAATTAGATATTGAACTTTGCCCCCCTCCTCCTCGGGCGTCCGCTGGTGAGTGCATTCGAGAAGACCCCCCCCCTGCCCCTCGGGGACGATATCCCTCGACCCCGTTTGGACCCCCCCTGCTAGCCAGTCGGCGAGCGCCCATGTCAGGAAAAGCCCTGCCCATCGCCGGTCGCATCAATGTGATGGCATCAGCGATACGTTGAACAAGCCTGCAGCTCGTCATGAATGCAGGGGGACGGGATGCAGCTGGGAAGAAGCTGATCGGGAAGAGAATGAGAGAAGGGATTGCGTTTAGAGCATCGTGACCAGGCTATTTGCGCTGGACTCCCAGCGGAGAGCTTCTGTGAATTTCGTGTCATTCCGCCCATCCTGAATGCGCCGCTCTCCACCGTGCCCGCCCCTTTTTCTCGAGATCGCTCCTGAGCAAGAACTTCGAGACTCGGGTCGTTCGGAGCAAGTCCCTAGAATTGCTCTGACCATGGCCCCGCCGAGGGTCATTGTTCCCACCAAGTTTACTATATACACTGACGGGCCCCATTTCATGAGGGGGGGGGCCAAAGCTGCCTGGGCCCGCGGTGGTGGCTGAGAACCCCCAGGGAGTCTCTGCGCGGGGCGCGCGGCGTGGAAATTTGGAAGATACCAACGCCACGGGATTAACCACGTCGGAAGCTACTAGCACGACTCTTGAACCATCATTTGGGCCAGTCTGGGGGTTCTGACTGCTCCTTTTGATGATGTGGAATATGCCGTTGTCAGCGACTCGCTCTGCGCGATCAATGCTGCGGAGGGAACCCAGATTCCGAAGAGTGATGCTACTCTAGCTCGCCTGACCAGGGTCACCCGGCAGCTTGTGGCCATGTGGCGACGGCGCGCTATAGCTCGCGAGAAGTCGCACGCTGGCTTCCACTGGAATACGCTCGCGGATACTTTGGCTAAAGCCACTGCCCGCGAACTCTTGCCCCCCCCCCTCCCAACTTACCTCCTCAATGGGTGGAGGCTGTGAGGCGCGGCCCTAGTCGGGCCTGGGAGTGGTTGGTGGACCTGGCCCAGAGCGAAGGTAGGATGCGAGGAGATGCCCAGCCTAGGGTCTCGACGGGGGGGCGGTCTTGGTTCTTTGAGGGGCCCCCTTCCTGAGCGCGGGAGCGCCGTGGTTCGCCGCCCTGAAACTCATGGCGTGGATCAGAATGCTGTGTCCCGCCCAGCTATGCCCGCGCAGGTCCAGCTCACCACTGCGACCTTCAATGCCCAAGCGCTTCAAACGGATGCGAGGAGGGGCGCTCGAGGAAGGAACCGCGTTGCTCGCCAACAGCTTTGTTGCGCCCAGCTCGCAGGAGAGCGCGCCCACCTTGCCGGCATTCAGGAGAGCCGAATTAAACGGGCAAGGGACTAGACGCCAAGGAGATTACGTTGTTCTTGCGGCAGGACACGATCAGTTCAGCCTGTGGGTGGAATTATGGGTCAACATTGCCTCCCAGATGCCCATCGTGGTAGCACCCCCCTCTGCCTTGCTCGACATCGCACCCAGTTGCTCCATCTCTCCCCGCGCATCCTGGTTGCTAAGTCGTCTGCCCCTGATGTGGCTCTTAACCTGTATGTTTGTCACACCCCTCATATGCGTGCTGACACCATGGTTCGGGGTCAGCATTGGAGGGAGTTAGACGCCTTGCTACAAAGGTGGCCAGCAGATCTTTGCTTTGTGGATTGGAATGGGAGGATCGGGGCGACCCCGAGCCCTGCGGCTTCAACTGCTGGGCCAAGGTCGGAGGAAGATGCCAATGGCAAGGCGTTGCACACCCTCCTCCTCGCCCATCAGCTCGCTGCCACCAATACTTTCGGCTGCAAAGGGGGCGGGCACATTTTTACTTCCAAAGGAGCACGCGCCATCGCATCGATTACATCATCACCCAGCAGCGCCGTCTCAAAACCCCTTGCGATACCTATGTTCTTCACAATTGGGAGAGCGCGCGAGAAGCGGATGGCCATTTTCCGCTCATTGCTACTTTTGGCTGGAGCAGGACTTTTAAGAAGGAAGAGCTCGCGACCCAAGAAGTGGCACTAACAAGTTTTCGGACCCTGTTGGGCGCCCCTTGTTTGAGTCGGCCCTCAAAGAGGCCGATATCCAGCCCTGGGGCCGACATGTGAACGACCCTTACGCTCGAGTTGCGAGCGCCATTCGTCGGGCCATGACTCTTGCTTTCGGCAAAGACTCTGTCCGCCCTAGAAAGCCTTACACCTCCCCCCCCACATTCGCCCTCATCCGCGCCCGCCCCGCGATCAGGAAAGCGCTTCGCTGCAGCCGGCAGCTCACGCTAGCGGGCGGCGCCTTTTTACCTCCGGACCTCAGCGAGGACATCTCCCGAGAAGCCGACGGCCAGCGCAAGGTCAGCGGACGGCTTTTTTTTACCTGGCGGTAAGTCTGAGCAAGGGTGAGCTTTGTCACGAGATCCAGCTTGCGGCGCAGTCGCAACCACATCTTCTGCAGCATCGTCCTCAGCAGTTTGTCTGGCCGAGTCTGCAGGGGCAATGCAATCATTTTCCTGCGCCAAAACATTGATGTTGATGAAATTGTTTTGCCCTCGTTTCTTTCATTGCCTCCGCCACCCCCCATCTCCAAGGCGCCCTTGATTGCGACTGCTCCGCTTATCTCGTGTCTCACGAGAATGAGGCCCGACACGCCATCGATGGCCACACCCCGCGCAAAGAGTGGAATCATATTCGCGCGCGCTTGAGCTTCGGAGGCAAGCGTCGCAGGGCCCCTATGGCGACCCCCTGTAGGAAGGCCCCCGATGGGAAAGTGATTGGGAACCCCTTGGAGGACGCCAGCGGCACGCAGAAATATTTCGCGAAGAGAGGAGGAGGTAAGGAAGTCACGCTCGAACAAGCCCAGGATCGATACGACAAGCCCTCTTCTTCCAGCAACAAGAGGGAGGGCATGAGACACCTAGACAACCTTGTGACTATCCAGGAGCTGGGGCGTCTGATCTCCAACGCCCCCAACAGGAAGGCCCCAGGGCCTGACCAGCTCAGCAACGACGTGCTGAAGGCTCCCCCGAGAGAGGCGGCCCGCTTGCTGCACCCCCTCTTGTTGAAGATGCGCGCGCTCGGAGAAGAACCCCACATGCTTCGCCTTGGTCAGGCTGCTTCTTCTTGCAAGGGGAAGGGGGAATCACCCTTGCTGCTTCTATGCGCAGTATCCTCCTTTCCAACGCCATCCTCAAGGTGCGCCATAAATCTGTCCGAAGCCGTGCTAAGGAGATTCGTTTCGGCCTTCTTAGGGACGAGCAGACTAGGGGCAGGCCTGGGGCGGAGACTTACTTTGCCTGCCTTGTTGTGCGCATGCGACTGCATTTGCTTGCCAGTCGTGGTCGTTATGCTGCTGTTGGTGTATTCGGCCTTGCTGCTGCGTTCTATAGCATTGTCAGACAGGTTGTTCTGAGCCTTCCTTATGACCAGGACCAGATATCCCAAGCGATTGATGAGCTGCCCATACCCCCGCTTTCCGTTCGACGGTGCTCCGTCTTGCTGAGCGCCCGATCCTGGAGGGCCCCATGAGCGATCGCCACCTCGTGGAGTTGCTGCGAGGCGCTCAGGCGGGATCGCGGCGGCAATATCGCGGGGGTGACTCGTGCGTTTTTCCCAGCTTCGGCACCAAACCTGGAACCGTCTTTGCCTGCGATGGTTTTAATATTGCCTGTGCGCATATCGTTGGTGGCATTCAGGACGACATGTGGCAGGCCGACCTCATGTCCTCGACCCCTCCCTCTGAAGGGCCCCTTTGCGGGCACCCAGGGGGCGGGGGGGGGGGGCAGCCAGATGCGTCTTCGGCGTGCGTTGATGGCCCCACGTCCATTGGCGATTGCGGCGATGCGTCTCAGGTTCCCCACATTGCCTCGAAGATGTTAGATATTGTTTATCAACATGCTACTTCCCAAGGTTTGCAGCTGAACGCCACCAAGACTGCTACCATGTTTCGCCTCGCTGGGAAGAACGCCAAGAAACAGATGCTTCGCACCTTTGCGCTTGACGATGGTCGCGATCAAGTGGTGTCAGAGACCCGTGGCGTCTGCGCCAAGGTCGTTCGTCAGTTCAAATTGCGGGGCTCGTTCCTCAGTGACAAGGCGCCCCAGGACCACGAAATCGCGTATGGGGGAGCCAGATGCGCGCGGAGCCCATGCCCATCAGGTGAGCCATGGCCCCTCGGAAGGCGCTGCCCAATGCTAGCAGAGTGCGATATGCTGAAAGCTATGCTGCCTCGAAGCGCCTGTACAATGCCTGTGTTTGGGACCCGCTCACCCCTTCCCAAACCAAACGCACGCGCTCTGCTCAGATGGCCATCAACATAGCGGCGCTGGCGCTTCCTATGCACAAAGACGGGACACATACACTCAAGATGATGTTTCGCATGCGGCTGATCGCCTTCTTTTTGATTGAGTGCTCAGCGTTGCCCGCCTTCGGTTTCTTGTTCGGATGTTGAGGCATGCGCCCATGACTCTTCGTCGATGCCTCGACCTTTGCATTGCTCACCCGCGCATGTGGCCCCAAGCTCTCTTTGCTGACCTCAGATGGGTGACCTCCCTTGCTGAAAAAAATCCAGGCACGGGATCGATCGCCGATTGGATTTCATATGCTGCCTGCTATCCTAAGAATTGCTTGACCCTTGTCAAAAAATGCCTCCTGCGCAAAAAAATCTTTGAGCGACATGAAAATAGAGTGCAGCATAATCTGTTAAGGAGCCTTGAGTTGGGCGGGCCATTTCTTCTCCCCTATTTTAACAGCCTGCATCTGGGCCAGCAGGAGCAGTTCAATTTTGCCTGCTATGAGTGTGGACTCACTTGTGCCACCGCTGCTGTCTTAAGAGGACATCGCACGATTGCGCACCCTTCCATGCATGACCCTGAGCAATGCATTGATGGAAGCCTCTGCCAGGTATGCCTCACGCAATTTCACACGCGTGCGAGATTGATCAAACACCTTCAGGGGGTTCCAGTGTTTCCATGGCTGGCTTGCTAGTGGTATAGCGATAAGCCAGGTTGATTTTAGTGTTCGTGAGCAGACGAGACAAGACCAGAAGTTATGCCGCAGTCGTGGCCAGCATGATAGTTTTGCGGACAAACCTGCTCACAAGCTGACTTAAGGCCCCCCCTTGTGGGGAATCGCGGACCCCGAACGGCTTTCGTTGATCCGCCGCTTCCAGTCCGCGGGCCCTTGCCGCGCCAGGAGTCGGACGTCAAGCCCCCTGGCGTTTGGCAGTTTTCCCCTCCCCCCTCCAGAGGTGCTGCATCCTCGTCTTGGATGGTCACGATGGGTTTGAGTCCCCCATTCAATGTGCCTCGCAGTATTGTGTGCCCTCTAATGTTGTGTGTGACGTTGTGCGGGTAAAAAGCTCAGAGCATCACCCTGCCATGGATTGGGTTCACCATATTACGTCGTTCAAGGTTCATGCTGTCTTCGCGTCTCCGCCTGAATCGCCGTGGGACCCGAGGCGTTATTCCAGCGAAGGGGGGTCTGGCCTTTGGAGACCTCTTCGGACCCTGTCGGCTCCAGAAGGCATAGGCGCACTCAGTGAAAGAGAGAGTCAGCTTGTGCAGGAGGGCAATCGTATGTGGAGGATCGTGGGTCTCTTGCTTCCCGCTGCTGTCCATGCTCGTGTGCCTTTCCTCCTAACCAATCGTGCTCTCCCCTCCACTCAGCCCTCCCCATGGAACCAGGAAGACATCCGCGCTGTCCGAGGCAGTGCTGGGGTCACCAGTCTCACCAGAATGACCCAGAGGCCTATGAGGGTTCCCGTCTCCCAGATGGTCCTTGCGACAGGTATGAACCTAGATACCTTTGACTGGCAGGGAGACCACACCGCTGACGATGCGAGGGGGGATTGCCGCGCGTCTGCTGTTGATCTCTCTGCCGCCGCCTGTTGTTGGCATGCTGTTCTTGCCTGGAGCCTCAGGGGAGAGGACCCTTACGGCGGAGAGGATAGCGTTGACAAGAACAGGGGGACTGCTCGGGGGTACACCAGCGGCGTCACCCCCCCCTCCTTTGCTTTGACTTTTTAGTCTGCACCCCTTTTTCCTTTAGGAAAGGCAGGTTGAACCAATTGCCTACAGGCCGAGAGAGAGAGAGAAGAGGAGGAGCACGAGGGCAGGAGGAGGAGCAGAGACGAGGAGGAGCTCCAGGGCTCCCACCGCCCCCTCCAGCCGCGCCAGGTCGCCCCCCGCGAGGTCGGGCAGCCGCGCGGCCGCCCGCCGCGCAAGGGCCAGCAGCAGCCCGCCGTGCGCGTCCGCGGCGCCCAGCGTGCCGAGGGCCCACGCGAGGCCCGCCAGCCCGGCGGGCGAGAAGTCCTCGTCGGCGGCGAGCGAGGGGCGGGGGAAGTGGGAAGGAGAGGGCCTCCTCAAAGGCGGCGGGGCTTCTCAGAAGCCCTCTGGCCTTCTGAGAAAGGTGCGGTGTCTTCGGAGAAGGCCTAGAACACTTGTCAGAAGGCCGGGGGACTTCCGAGCCTTCTGAGAAGGCCCGCCCCTTCTCACGTCCCCCCTGGCTCGCCGCCGACCTCAGCGACACTTTGCGAGCGGGGCGCGGCCAGCGAAAGCGGCCAAGGATGGGCCGAAGGGGAAGGATGCAAGGGTGACCTTGCAAAGCCGCTCATCCTTACTATGCGGGTTGACTCGAAGTGGTGACATCCTAGCCCGGGGGGGGGGAGTGACAAGGGGCGGGCTTTCTCAGAAGGCTCGAAAGTCCCCCAGGCATTTGAGAAGTGTTGTGAGGCGCGAGGGCTTATGAGAAGTCCAGCCGCCTTCTAAGAAGGCCTTCTCCTTCTCGCTTCCCCACCCCCGCTCGCTGCCGACATTAGGTGGCGACATCCGGGCCCTGCCCCCGCCAACCATCGGTTCTCCAGAATCGATGGGAGGCAGGGGTAGTGGAGTCATGGATTGGGTAGGTGGTGTTCCAGGCGGCCCCAGCATCGAATCGATAAGCCGAATCGAGTCGACCGGAGCATCGAATCGGCAGAAATCGGCAAAAGCTGGCAGCCAAATCGAAATCGACTGAAGTTGGCAAGTCCGAGCCGGATCAAGTCGGAAACCGGACCGCGTCAAGCCGGATCGGAATCGAAATCGGAACCCCACCTGGGGGGGGGGGGTGGACCCCCCCCCGGGGGGGCCCGGGGGGGGTTGGACCCCCCCCCTGAGGGGGGGTTTGGGTTTTTGGACCCCCCCCCTCTGGGGGGGGCTCGGGCTTTCGGACCCCCCCCCTCGGGGAGGGGGTGGGTTGGAACCCCCCCCTGGGGGGGGGGGGGGTTTGGACCCCCCCCTGGGGAGGGGGGTGTTGTTGGAACCCCCCTTGGTGGGGGGGGGGGGGGTGTTTTTGGAACCCCCCCTGGGAGGGGTTTGGGTTTTTGGACCCCCCAGGGGGTTACCGTCGTCGCCCCTCCTCCCCTCCTTCCCTCCCTCTCTCCTCCCTCCTCCCTCCTCCCTCCTCCCTCCCCAAAGGGAGGTTTTGGGTCCCGGGGCTTTTGGAACCCCGCCCCTGGGGGGGGTTGGGGGTCCCGGGGCTTTTGGACCCCCCCCCCCTGGGGGGGGATTGAGGTCCCGGAGCTTTTGGACCCTCCCCCCTGGGGGTGGGTTGGGGTCCCGGGGCTTTTGGACCCCCCCCCCTTGGGGGGGGTTTGGGGTCCCGGGGCTTTTGGACCCCCCCCTGGGGAGGTGTGGGGTTTTTGGACTCCCCCCTGGGAGGTCCTCCTCCCTCCTCCTCCTCCTCTCCTTGGGGGCCAGAGCCGGAGCGAAGCCGGATCGGCAAAAGCCGGCAGGAATCGGCTGCCGCATCGAATCGGCAAAGCCGGATCGGGCGAACTCGAAATCGGAATCGCGAATCGGAATCCCGGAATCGAGTCGGTTCGGAATCGGAATCGCGGAAATCGATTCGAATCGAACCAGCGGAATCGGAATGACCCCTGGTGTTCTGTTGACGCAAAAGTCTATAGTCACTCAAGATCGAATTTCAAGCTGAGCAAGCCGTCAAGGTTGGACTCACCACGCAAACGGTGATTAAGCTCCACCACCGAAACATGATCGACCCACGAACCCGGAGAGGAATATAGGAGTGTAAGGCATGGCAACGTTTCAAGGACACCTGATTGGGCGACGGGCAACCGAAATGCTGAGTCTGTAGATCTTGATGTACCATACCGAGGGCTGTGCTGTGCTGCGCCGTGCTGAACTGCGATGTGCCATGCCGCGATTGTGCTCTACAGCGTTGTGGATCGAGTCCTCCTTTGCATCCGAGTCCTGACCGAACTGATCTGGACCTTAAGCTCGAGCTGCCTCAGCACATTGTGGCTGTCCCAGCGAAGAATTGACAGGGGAACATGCCAGGAGGACGCGCCGCGGAACGACCCAAAGGAGGCGACCAGGCGACGTGCCAGGGGACGTGCCACGGGGACGCACCGCGGATGGTGCCGAGGGGACGCGCAACGGAACGTTAAAATACGTGGTCCTTGCTCGGGACAACCATGTTAGATATCCCCCTGGATGGCCTGGACACCTGAAAAAACAAACGCTTCGCAGGAGACATCCTTGGCAAACTCTGCGGAACAAGCATTTCGCTCGAGACATCCACGAAGAACGAAAAAGTGGCCCGCACCTTGCAAATTATCGATCATGATTTCGAAAACAAGCGTGTCGCCTGATACATCCTCAAAAATAATTCCGCCAGCCCTTCCCGACCTCGATATTTATCAAGGAATAATTCCGCCAGCCCTTCCCCAACATGGCCCGCTGGACAATTTACAAACTAAAAGAGAACCCTGGACCCACGCCCTTTCCGGGAAAAAGCTTCGACCACCTCTCGCACCCTTTGTTTGTTTGTTTGGGTTCGGATTCCGCCGCGTGTTCGGCGAACCCCGGAAGCTATCCCCGCCGCCCGTCGAGTTGCTTGAATCGTTGATCGGCGAGGGCGGAGTTCAGACTTCGCCGCCGAGTCCTCGAGGAGCTCGGCGGCCTCGGCGGCGATGGTGCTCGTGAGCTCCGCGCTCGGCACCGACAGTTCCGCAAAGGCCTCGGCGAGGCGCACCTCTCGGGCGAGGCCGTGCCCCGAGACCCGGGCGCGGCCATCCTGTGTCACGCCGGGCGTTTCAGCCCTGTGCCGGGCCCGCGGGCATCAACAGATGACAGCAGATGCCAAGGCATACAATCACGACAAAAGAAGAAAGGCATTCAGCCACAATCAATGGAAGACGAAGCTCAATTACCTTGGCGGCAGCGCAGCCACAATGGCAGACGAAGGCAAAGTGTAAGTGGTATGCTACATCCGTCGACAGTGCAGCCATCTGTTGAAAACGTACAGCAGTAGCTGGCGCAGGAGGCGGACGGAGGAGGAAGCACGGCCACGGGGCTCGGGGCTATTACGGATCGATCTGGCACGAAAACTGCCGCAGAAAGATTGGGTCCAGGGTTCTGGTCGTGACGCTTTGCGATGCAACGCTTGTTTCGCAATGTCGGATCTCGAGGGGGGAGGATTCTGGATTGCGCATCTGATTCAACCGTGGGCTGGTCAGGGATACGCGCGGCACTCAACTCGCCAAATGAGACTGGGGCTCGACCCCAAACAGTGCAAAGCAGGCGCTAACTGAGGACATTCGGAACGGGCGCCAAGACAGATCCCTACGCACACAAAGAACCTCAGCGACGAGAACGACGGGACGCGTCGCTCCGAAACGCCACTGTTAGAGAAGGGACAATTTTGCACGCTTAGCGCAATCCCACCAGCCCATCCAGAAACGATGCCCAGACGAGGTGCCCTGATCAGGGATGTGGAGGAGCATGCAGTGAAATGAAGGGCTGGGCAAGACGTTGTACCCCAAGAGGGGGAGGATGGAGGAGGAATCGAAGAAGGAGCAGGAGGGGGGGGAGGGGGACAAGCTAGGTGCGCAAGCGTCTTCTCTGACGTCCTACCCCTCCCTGACATCTCTCACCATGGCGTAGATCCCTGTCTGTTCACACAGTCGGATGTCGTCCCGTGAGGGTACGACATGTATTGTAGAGCACGGCGTAGCACGGCGTAGAAGAGCACGGCAGAGCGTGACATGCTCGGATGGTAACCGAACATAACGCAATACATGATCGACCCACGAACCCAGAAAGGAATATAGAACTGTGACACGTGGCAGCGTTTTCAAAGACACCTGATTGGGTGACGGGCAAATGCAATGCTGAGTGTATCGATCTTGATGTACCCTGCCGAGGGCTGTGCTGTGCCGCACCGTGCTGAATTGCGATGTGCCATGCCGCGAATGTGCTCTATAGCGTCATGGATCGAGTTCCTTTGCATCCGAGTCCTGACCGAACTGATCTGGATCTTAAGCTCGAGCTGCCTGAACACAGAGTAACTACCCCAGAGCTGATGGACAGGGGAGCATGTCAGGAGGACGCGCCGCGAAACGTCCCAAGGGATGCGCCAGGCGACGTGCCAGGGGACATGCCATGGGGTCGCACCGCGGGACGTGCCAAGGGGACGCGCTACGGAACGTGCCAATGGATGTGCCACGGGATGTGCCAGGGGACGCGCCACGCGACGTGCCAGGGAGACTCGCCAAGGGACGCGCCACGGAACGTTCCAAGGAACGTGCCAAGTTGCAATGCTGAGTGGATCGATCTTGATGTACCGTGCCGAAATATGTGCTGTGCTGCGCCGTGATGAATTGCGATGCGCCATGCCGCGATTGTGCTCTATAGCCTCGTGTATCGAGTCCTCCTTTGCATCCGAGTCCTGACCGAACTGATCTCGATCTTAAGCTCGAGCTGCCTGAACACAGAGAAGCTGCCCCAGAGCTAATTGACAGGGGAACATACTAGGAGGACGCGCCGCGGAACGTCTCAAGGGACGCGCCAAGCGACGTGCCAAGGGACGTGCCATGGGGTCGCACCGCGGGACGTGCCAAGGGGACACGCTACGGAACGTGCTGGGAAAAGCGTTTCGCTCGAGACATCCTGTCAAAATCCAAGGAAATCCTGGCAAAACAAACAAATTAGTCGAGACATCCTCGAAATTCCTGCGCGCGGGACGCGGCACGCGCGAGACATCCTCGGAATTCCTACGAGCGGGACGTGAAAACAAGCATTTTGCCTGAGACATACTCTGAACTCTGGCCCCCCACGAGGCCCCCGCTCGAGACATCCCTCAATTTTGCAAAACCAGTGTTTCGCTCGAGACATCCTCAACAAATTATGAAAAGTTTGCAAAACCAGCGTTTCGCTCGAAACGTCTTCAACAAATCATGAAAGACACGCATTTCGCTCGAGACATCCTACCAAAATTCAAGGAAAGCCTGGCAAAACAAACGAATTAGTCGAGACATCCTCGAAATTCCTGCGCGCGGGACGCGGCACGCGCGAAACATCATCGGAACTCCTGCGCGCGGGGCGCTTTTCCGCGTCGCGGTCGGCTCCGCAAAACCAGCGTTTCGCTCGAGACATCCTCAACAAATTCTGAAAACAAGCGTTTCGCTCGAGACATCCCCAACTCTGCAAAACCAGCGTTTCGCTCGAGACATCCTCAACAAATTCTGCAAAAAAACAGCGTTTCGCCAAGGACATCCTCAAAAATAATTCCGCCGGCCCACCTCGACCTCGATATTTATCAGGGAATAATTCCACCGGCCCACCTCAAGTCAGACCCGGGGGTAAACAGCGAAAAGAGAACCCTGGGCCTACGCCCTTTCCGGGAAAATATATGTAAATGAACGGTTCGGAGAGAGCGGAAGCGTAACATGAGAGCCAACGCTGTAGCGGTAGCGGGACACGATTTGGAAGATCCGCAACAAAATGAGGTCAGCGCTGGGTGTAGGATTTGGCAGGATTGCGAGCCAGAACATCGAGCCAACGCTTTAGCGGGAGCGCCATTCGGGAAACGCCGAAAACGTTCGGATTGAGAAAACATGTATGATCGATCACCTTTTCGGAAGCCCCGAGGCTCCCAAGGGTGCGCCAAGACGGCCCCAAGAGGTGCCCAGGAGGCCCCCAAGAGGCCCCCAAGAGGCCCCCAAGAGGCCCCCAAGAGGCCCCCAGAAGGCTCCCAAGAGAGGCCCAACAGGCCCCCTGATGCCCCGAGGCACCCAAGACGCCCAAACTCCCGGGACAGCCAAGAGACCCCCACGGCGCCCCAAGAGGACTCCAAGAAGCTGTTGAGATGCATCCGAAGAGACACGGGGAGGCATCCAAGAGGCCCCTGGCTTTTCTGCTCGCCCTCCTCCTCCTCATCCTCCTCCTCCTCCTGTTCCTCCTCCTCCTCTTCCTCCTCCTCCTCCTCCTCCTCCTCCTCCGATTCCTCCTCCGTCTTCCCCCTCCTGGGGTATGACGTCTTACCCAGCCCTGTATTTCACTGCATGCCCCTCCACATCCCTGGTCAGGGCAACTCGTCTGGGCATCGTTTCTGGATAGGCTGGTGGGGTTAAGTTCTTCTTTGGTTCGTGGAAGCACGAAACGAGTCGAACGCCGAGCGTGCTAGGGCGGGCCGCTCCCGTAGCACTGGTGGGGGTACTTTTTTGATCGCGACCGGAGCGACAAATCGCTCGGCGTCAAGTCGAAGCGCAGCTAACGAGCAGCGGACTAAATGAGGCACTAAGCGCGCAGGAGCGATCTGGTGGGGTTACGCGAAGCGTTTGGAATAACGAGAGGGAGGAAGAAGGCTGGGACGCAGACCGGGAACCTCTGGATCGTTTCGACCTCGGACCTCCTCTACCGAACACGCGCTCGCCCTCTACCTGCACGTGCGACCGGCGACGCGACACATCAACATGCGCGGCACATGCTGCCTGAGACGACGAAGCGCATCTCAGGCATTGGAAGGGGAAGGAGGCGGAAGGGAGGGAGGCGTATGTAAAGGAAGGCGAGTGCCGAGGGTGGGTGTATCGAAGCTCGTATGCCGACCGCGACGTGTACGAGTGTCTGGCCAGTCGCAGCGCTGACCAAAACAACTAAAGGGGTTACCGCCCGCATGCTCCTAGAAGCTACTCTTACCATTTCGTGAAGCCCCCCCCGCAAGCCTCCTCAAGGGGGTTCAGAGCGACAACGCGTGAACAATATATTCACCCCTCCTTCCGACTAGCGTGAACAATTAGACAGACGATGTGTTGTCCGAAAATGCATGCAGATGCTCGGCTCTTTTCTGTTGGTGAATGCCCTCGCCACCTCCCGGGGCTCTCACGATGCGCCCGCTTTGTCGGCAAGGGTGGGCCAGTGGGCTGACAAACTGCTTCACCCACTGCCCTGAAAACCAGAACTGATGCGGAGAGCACGCGGCCACGTGGCGCTGCAAGCACTGAGTGCTACGCGCGACGCGCTCCGACATCGCGCCGAGGGACATCACGACGCCACCAACTCTGTATGCTCACAACGCAGCATGGGGGAAACCGGTCCTGAGGGAAAGGGGCCCTTGACCCCGGAGCCTTCCCCCCAGACGAGCTCTTCGTCCCACACCCCTTTCTGACGGTCCCGGGGCCTGTGGAGGGCCCCGGCAAGCCAAAAGGCCAAGAGAAACCTCAGGACCAGCATCCCTCAGGACCCGTTTCCCCCATGGCGAAGCTCTGGATGCTCATGAACATTCAATCTGCACAGCCGCCGGAACATGCCCATCGGCCTTTGCGCCCTGGCCCCGCGGCCGGGCGACGCAACAGGCTCCCGCCCGGGCCCACCCCGAAGGTCTTTGCAGGGGATGCTATGGGGCGAACGAGCGGGCGGCGCCGGCTCCGCTTACTCCTCCTCCTCCTCCTCCTCCTCCTCCTCCTCCTCCTCCTCCTCCTCCTCCTCCGCATCCATCCCTTGTCATTATACTGATCCTGGCCCTCGTCCTCCTCCTCCTTCTCCTCCTCCTCCTCCTGCGCCTCCTCCTCCTCCTCCTCCTGATCAGCCCCCTGCTCGTCCCCCTCCTCTGCTGCTTCGCCGCCTCATGAGGCGAATGGAAGAGCACTCCCTATCGCAATCCTATCACCACAGAGCGATCAAAGACGGCACAGGAACGCCCATTAAAAAAAAGACACCGAGAACGGATCTGGGAGCCCCCCAAAACGGCTCACGACAGCCTCTGCGGCCGGCAGGCGCGAGAGCAGGAGCCCGACGCTCCTGGCAGCCTGTGCTGACGAGCAAGCTGGAAAGAGAAAGGCGGAGGGAGCAAGCCGACGACGACGAATTCGCAGGCAGGACGCTACAGTCAACCCGTATAATAAGGACGCACGATAAGGATGCAAGGGCCTTGAAAGGCTATGTCGGCACTCTGCGGGCGGGGCGCGGCCAGCGAAAGCTGCCAAGAATGGGCCGAGGGGGAAGGATGCAAGGGTAAGCTTGGAAAGTTGCTCACCCTTCCTATGCGGGTTGACTGTCGGGCTGGCGGGACGAGGCAGATTGGCGGGAAGATGGAGGGGAAGGACAGCAGGCAGGGAGCAGGTCAGCGTCATGTGCTGGCGTCCCGGCGTCAGATCGACGTCTCGATCTCTTTGTCCTCGACCTCTGCCCTCAGGGCAGTATCCTCGCCCTCGCTCTCCGCCTCCACCTCCAGAGTCAAAGGGAGCACTTGGTGGAGGACGAAGAAGACAACGAAAGCGCCAAGGCAGATAGCGTGCCCCAGAAGCATCGTCCCCAGGTACCTGCCGTACGCGTAGTCCGCCTCCTCACCGCTGTTTTTTGTGTAACTGCCGGCGATGTTGAGGTCGTAGGTCCACCCCAGCTCGCTCTCCGGGAACGCCAGGCCAGGGTTGAGGGCCTTCCAGTCCGCCACGTCCTTGCCCTGGAAATAATAGGAGAGCCCGAAGAACCAGCCGACGGCGAAGGGCGCCACGAAGGCAAGCGGGGCCCTCCGCCAGCCACGGCGCCCCTCTCTCTTGGTGCGCCAGATCGTCATCCACCAGATGGGAAACCCGAGGCCCATCACGGCCATCCCTGCGACAGTGGTGGCCTTCATCGCGTCGGTCTCCATGCCCAGGAAGGAGTTGCCGACGAACATGAGGATGACGATGAAGGCGCGGGCCACCGTGATGTGCTGGTGGCCGATGTGGTCGATGTCCACTGGCCTCAAGGGCCCCATGGCCTCGCGCGTGTCGCCCTCGAGCTGCAGCCAACCGCAAAACTCCAGGGACACCAGCTTGGCGGCCGAGGTGAAGGTCGAGTCGAGGGTAGAGAGTGAGGCGGTGATCATGACCAGGTTCACGAAGACCTCGACGCCCCTGTACGTGCGCTGACCCAGTATCGCGGCCACGTCGCTGGCTTCCCCACGCTCCCCCGCCAGAAACTCGCACGGGCTCCAGTCCGTCGGGCAGGCGCTGGTCGCAGCCAGGGCGGCCCCCCCAGAGCACCCGCAGTCGGCGGCGTACTTCTCCTCCAGCCAGACGCCGTAGATCCCAATGACGGCGTAGAAGAAGATGAACAACATCGCGAGGAAACCCCCGACGAAGAAGGACTTCAGCATCGTCTTCGGCCTCCCCAGGAACGCGCGGTCCGTCAGCACGGGGTCGAACCACGGGTAGGAGACGGAGCCGCCTAGCGCGCCCGCGATGGTATAAGCCCACCATCCTGGCTGCCATCCATCCACTCCATAAATGGACTCGCTGGGGCTATATTCGAAGGCGTTCGTCTGCTTCGAAAAGTCCTCGTCGGAGGCGATGAAGCCGAGGATCACCGCAAGAAAGGTGACCGCGAGACCAGCCTGGAATACATCGCTGAAGAGGGATACACGCATGCCTCCCATAAGAACGTAACCTGCCGGGATCGCAACGGAGAACCAAGTCGCGCCCCAATATTTATCCGATCCTGTCGAACCGTAGAACGTGCCGATAACAGAAGAATTGCTCCAAACTTCATTGAAGAGCCGGAAGAGCACGCAGAGCTGGAAGCAGATCACAGCCACAGCCCCGTAGTTCTTGAATATTGCAGTGGGCAACGACTTGAAATTGTAGCGGGTGCGCAGCACATAGCAGACTATGGCAGAGGAGAAGAAAGACAGGTACCAGGAATCGTACGCAAGACCGCCGAGCACTCCGAAGCGGGCACCCAGTACTGCCGAGTTGCGGATAGACTTGGCAAAAATCCAAGTAATGAAGGCAGATGGCATCAACGTCCAGAAACCAATGCCCGCATCTGCCTCCTCGTTGGTACTTTGACTAAGGTACTTGTCCCTCACCCTCTGTTCGAGATCCTCCGCAGTTGGAAGCGGATGACTCCTGAGGTAGAATTTCAAGAGGTCTGTCATCGACACGCCTTCGCCAAGGTAAAACTCATAGGGACGATTCGAGACGTTGGCGGTCACTACAAACAGAAGCGAGTACCAGTAGATTAAGTGCCAATTGTCGCAATGTCTGCCCTCATCGCAGGTGTCTTGAATCTGAAGGTAACCGACGACGCAGGCCATGACAAGGAAGATCGCACGATAGAAAAATTGTGGAGTCTTGAAGAGCTTCTGAAGCAAAGAATCTTCGACCGTTGGCTTCTTCCCCTCAGGGTTGAATCCTCTGAGAAGCACATGAATTGCGCCACAGATCAGAGCGTAGCCAGCCAGCGTGAAGATACCAATAAAAAGTGACTCCGCCGGGATGCCGATCTCCCCGTCCTTGCCAACCCAGTTCGTCATTGCTGGCACGGCCGAAACGCGCGGTGGTGCGTGCGGGAATGGGCTGGCCACGACGGCCTGCCGACGTCAGGATCCTCGG
This sequence comes from Prorocentrum cordatum, assembly GCA_963575745.1. NCBI lineage: Eukaryota > Dinophyceae > Prorocentrales > Prorocentraceae > Prorocentrum > Prorocentrum cordatum. The sequence goes on from CAUYUJ010022459.1 coordinate 392,834, forward strand.
CCAAGACTAGAGTCCAGACGGCTTGAGCCAAATGGCCGATTCTGGTAACCCTGAACCCAAATATATTACTACCTCTTGGGGGCGCATGCTGTACTTCCGCCGGTTTCCGCCAGCCTTCCACGGGTTTCCGCCAGCGGAGGCGGCCTCGCTTTACTTCCTCAGGCCGCCGCTCTTCCGCCGCTTTCCGCCGAGGAAAAAGCCGCCGAGGCCCCTCCTTCCATCCTTCGATCCTCGAAGGCAAGGCTCGTCGAGGATCGAGGATCGAAGGAGGGCCAACTCCTTCGACCCTCGAAGGCAAGGCCCTCTTTGGAGCGCCCCAAGTGGGCGATTTCGGAAACCCTGAACCTAAAAACATGTTCATCTCTTGGTGGCACATCTTTTACTTCCGCCGCCTTCCGCCGATCTTCCGCCGGCGAAGGCGGCCTCGTTTTACTTCCGCCGACCTTCCGCCACCTTCCGCCGAGAAAGAGATGACAACTCCTTCGATCCTCGAAGGCAAGGCCTTTTTTGGAATGCCTCGAATGGCCACGGGGTGGGGGGACGGGGGGGGGGAAGGGGTTGGGGCAGAGGGCGCACCGTGGCCCGAGGCGCGCGCGCGCGCGCGTGCGGGGGGAGGGGCCAAGGAGAGCATGCCAGATGCAAAAGAAAGCGCCACGAGGCCTGGGAGATCTAGCGGCCCCGGCCACGATGTCCGCGTACACACACACACACACCTTGATGAAATGGCTTACTGTGTCAGAGCTCTGTGAGCCACCATGTCTACGTACAGTGCGAAGCCGCTATCCCACTTAATGGGATTTCTGCTCATGGATATACGGTGAAACCGATTGTTCGGGAAACGACATTCCAAGAGATACTCAAGAGGTAACCCTAGAGTGCACATGATGGCCCAAAATTTGATCACTCCTCCTGGGACGTAGGAGGCATCTTAGACCTCCAAAACCTCTGATGCCGTGCTCTGATACCGTGATGCGCCAGTGATCGTACTGCACGAGTCACGTGGCAGCACTGTAGTAGTCTTACAATTGCAGTGGTAGTACTCAACCCTTGCAGTAAAGATCATGCGCGAGTACTTGCTTCCGAGAGTGTTGCAGGAAGAGTGCTGCACTATTGTGGAATAGTTTTCTCTCTTGTAGTAGTGGCACTGTAGAAGCAGCACTCTACGACGGCATGCGTAATAGTAGTGTTCTACTATTGCCTGCAGCGAATGTACTACAATAGTGCAATAGGGATACTCAAATGCCGTAGTGTGGCAGCACGGTTGTAGCACTATCATACTATAGTGGTGTAGTGGTGACACTGTAATACTAGTTATACACTTTTGCAGCACTAGTACTGCAGTAGTGGCCCTCTTGTACTGTATCACTGTACGAATAGTAGTCGAATACTGGCCCGTTGATGTGCGCGCGTGCAGGGTAGCCACGTGCACACAGCAACGCAGAATGGCAACCAAACGCTGCTATGCTCTACGAAAGATTCTTAAAGTGTCTGAAGGCAGCTGGCCACCAAACACTGCTACGTTTTAAGGTTCGAGCCCGAAAGCACTGCTGCGGAAACGCTCTGCGCGAACCCCCACGCGAGTCCCGCGGAACAACTGCAAGAGCTGGAAAGCACAGTCTTGTTAAACTGTCAATAAGAGAGAGACAAAGAGAGAGAGAGAGAGAGAACAAAAAAATGAGAAAGAGAGAGGAAGACGAAGAGGAATCAGACGAGGAAGAGGAAAAAGGAGTGGCAGAACGAGCGAAAGGTATGATCTCAATGCGGGGCCGACCATACATATATCTATATGTGTATATATATATATACTAGAACCACGCGCGCGCTACGCGCGCGCTCAGGTTCTAGGTACTGGATGAGCCACGGGTGCCGCTGTAAGCCCCGCTGTGGCCACAACGACGATTTCCAGCGTTCCCGGGCCCATGCCATCGACGCAAAGAAACGCGTAGTCAGAACGCGGGGCGCCACGTTCCCGCGTATCTCACAATCTCGCTGCCGCCTTTGTTTGGTTTATCGAACTGCGTTGTTTCTCCACTTTCACTTCCGCTCTGCCCCGTCGTGACACTTAGCGTTTTTGCGCTGATACTCGGTATCCCCATGCCCGATCACGCAAACATCCGCCGGCTCCTGATGTTGGGGCTGGCTCGGGGCATCTCTGCGCGCGCTTGGGAGCGCGTTGTTTGTTGGTCCCTCTTCCTTGTGTTCCAAGCTTCTCGTTTTCAGCGGTCGTTCAGCTGTCGGGTATTTGCAGAGGGCGCGCGCATATGTCCCGGTCATCAATGCACTTCTCTGCAATCAATTGTTGTGTCCGTCCACGGGAGTTGGGAAGCTTCTTAGTGCTGGCGATAATCGCACCCGTGGGATCAGAAGGTTCGGGCTCACGGGGGATGCTCAAGGATTTGGCGTGGCAAGTCCCATGATGGGGCTGCCTGGTGCTGGCGATAATCGCACCCGTGGGATCAGAAGGTTCGGGCTCGCGGGGGATGCTCAAGGATCTGGCGTGGCAAATCCCATGTATGGGGCTGCCTGGAGCTCTAACGGGGCCTCTGGCGGTACCTTCTTGGCGCTCAGGCGAAGCCTTTCAGGAGGTGAGGGAGGGGCACGAAACCTGAGAAATTGCCCAGTATAGCCACGCCCCGCTCGCTCGGGCGGGTCCTCCCTGCAAGGGTGGGAGGAGGAAGAATCGCGTGAAATAATATGGTGTAGGGATGCCCTGCTCTCCCTGGCAAGGGTTTCCCTGGCGCGCCGGCCGGCCATGCCCAGGAGGGGAGGGAGGAGCGCGAAACCTAAGGAAAATCCGGGTATAGCCACACCCCGTGCGCTCTGACGGGACTACATCGGGTGCGGTAGGAGGAGCAAGAGAGAACAGGGACTGTATATGGTATAGCAACACCCCTCTCGCTCTGCCGGGGCCGCCCTTGAGGGGTGGGAGGGGCAAAGCAACTTGTGAAATGATAGCGTATAGCGATGCTCCGCTCGCTCTGGCGGGGCCTGTCTGGCGCTTTGGCGGGGCCGTCCCAAGAGAGGAGGGAGGAGCACGAAAGCTTGGGGGTGAGGGGAGGAAGAGGAGAGAGAGAGGAGGGAATGGAGGCAAGGGGAGGGGGCGGGAGGGAAGGAGGGACGGAAGGGGGAGGCCCTGGCCATCTGGGCCGTCTTGGAGCGCCTTGGGGCTCCCCGCTAAAGCTCTGTGGAGTGGATTAGGCCTGTCCTGGGGCTCTCTTGGGCCGTCTGGGGCTTCTCCTGGGCAATTTTCGGGCTCTCTGGGGCCGTCTTGGGGCTCTTTGGGGGGCCTCTTCGGCTGTCTTGGGGCGGTCTTGGGGGCGTCTTCGGCCGTCTTGGAGCGTTGGAAGCTCGAGAACGCGAGAAAGCGGAAACATTGAAAAAACAAGTGAAAATCAAGGATTTGGGCCTCTTCGGGCTCTCTCGGGACGTCTCTCGGAGCTCTCTTGGGGCCTCTTGGAGGCCTCTTGGGCTGTGTGTTTGCCATCTTGAGCTCATCTTGGGCCACGTTGGGATCATCTGGGCCGTCCTGGAGCGCCTTGGGGCCTCCCGCTCCCGCTCTGTGGCCCAGCTTGGGCCTGTCCTGGGATTCTCTTGGGCAATCTTGGGCTGCTCTTGGGCAGTCTTCAGGCTCTCCTGAGCCGTCTCGGGGCTCTGTTGGGAGCCTCTTCGGCGGTCTTGGGGCGATCGATCTTCGGGGCCTCTTCGGGGCGTCTTCGGTCGTCTTGGAGCGTTGGAAGCTCGAGAACGCGAGAAAACGGAAAACATGTCTCTCGGGACGCCTCTCGGAGCTTTCTTGGGGCCTCTTGGAAGCCTCTTGGGCTGTTTAATTGCCGTGTTGGGCCCATCTGGGGCCACGCTGGGGCCATCTGGGCCGTCTTGGAGCGCCTTGGGGCCTCCCGCTCCCGCTCTGTGGCCCAACTTGGGCCTGTCCTGGGGCTCTCTTGGGCCGTCTGGGGCTTCTCCTGGGCAATTTTCGGGCTCTCTAGGGCCGTCTTGGGGCTCTTTGGGGGGCCTCTTCGGCTGTCTTGGGGCGGTCTTGGGGGCGTCTTCGGCCGTCTTGGAGCGTTGGAAGCTCGAGAACGCGAGAAAGCGGAAACATTGAAAAAACAACTGAAAATCAAGGATTTGGGCCTCTTCGGGCTCTCTCGGGACGTCTCTTGGGCCGTCTTGGGGCTCTTTTGGGGGCCTCTTCGGGGGAGTTGTCGGCCGTCTTGGAGAGTTGGAAGCTCGAAAACGCGAGAAACCGAAAAACGTAGAAAATAGCATGATCGACCCACGAACCCGGAAAGGAATATAGAGCTGTAACGCATGGCAACGCTTTCAAAGACACCTGATTGGGTGACTGACAAATGCAATGCTGAGTGTATCGATCTCGATGTACCCTGCCGAGGGCTGTGTTGTGCTGCACCGCGCTGACCTGCGATGTGCCATGCCGCGATTGTGCTCTAATAGCGTCGTGGATCGAGTCCTCCTTTGCATCCGAGTCCAGACCGAACTGATCTGGACCTTAAGTTCGAGCTGCCTGAACACATAGTAGCTGCCCCAGAGCTAATTGACAGGGGAACATGCCACGAGGACGCGCCGCGAAACGACTCAACGGACGCGCCAGGCGACGTGCCAGTGGACGTGCCATGGGGTCACACCGCGGGACGTGCCAAGGGGACGCGCTGCGGAACGTGCCAATGGATGTGCCACGGGATGTGCCAGGGGACGCGCCACGCGACGTGCCAGGGGGACTCGCCAAGGGACGCCCCACGGAACGTGCCGAGGAACGTGCCAAGTTGCAATGCTGAATGTATCGATCTTGATGTACCCTGCCGAGGGCTGTGCTGTGCTGCGCCGTGCTGAATTGCGATGTGCCATGCCGCGATTGTGCTGGATAGCGTCGTGGATCGAGTCCTCCTTTGCATCCGAGTCCAGACCGAACTGATCTGGACCTTAAGTTCGAGCTGCCTGAACACATAGTAGCTGCCCCAGAGCTAATTGACAGGGGAACACGCCAGGAGAACGCGCCGCGGAACGTCTCAAGGGACGCGCCAAGCGACGTGCCAGGGGACGTGCCATGGGGACGCACCGCGGGACGTGCCAAGGGGACGCGCTACGGAACGTGCTGGGGACAAGCGTTTCGCTCGAGACATCCTGCCAAAATTCAAAGAATTCCTGTAACAACAAGCGAAGTAGTCGAGACATCCTCGAAATTCCTGCGCGCGGGACGTGGCACGCGCGAGACATCCTCTGAATTCCTGCGCGCGGGGCGTGAAAACAACCATTTCGCTTGAGACATCCACTGAATTCTGGCCCCCCACGAGGCCCCCACTCGAGACACCCCCCAATTTTGCAAAACCAGCGCTTCGCTCGAGACATCCTCAACAAATTATGAAAAACAAGCGTTTCGCTCGAGACATCCTTGCAAAATCAAAGGAAATCTTGGAAAAATAAACGAATTAGTCGAGACGTCCTCGAAATTCCTGCGCGCGGGACGCGGCACGTGCGAGACATCCTCGGAATTCCTGCGAGCGGGACGTGAAGGCAACAATTTCGCTTGAGACATCCTCTGAACAAATTAATCGAGATATCCTCGAAACTCCTGCGCGCGGGACACGGCACCTGCGAGACATCCTCGGAATTCCGAGCGGGACATGAAAACAAGCACTTCCCCCAATTTTGCAAAACCAGCGTTTCGCTCGAGACATACTCAACAAATTATGAAAAACAAGCGTTTCGCTCGAGACATCCTGGCAAAATCAAAGGACATCTTGGAAAAATAAGCGAAGTCGTCGAGACATCCTCGAACTTCCTGCGCGCGGGACGCAGCACGCGCGAGACATCTTCGGAATTCCTGCGCGCGGGGCGCTTTTCCGCGTCGCGGTCGGGGCTCCAGACTTCGTTTTTCTTCGAGGAATCAAAATGTCTCGCACCTTCTTTTTTACAAAGGAAAACGGTGGTCCGCGGACCCCGATATTTATTAAGGATCCGAGGTGGGAGGTCGACTTTCCTCGAGCGGGCACGCGCGAAACGCATTTGTTTCACCCCGAATTGGACTTCACTCCGTTTTTTATCGAAAATAATTCCGCCGGCCCCCTTCCGGAGGGGAATCAACCAACTAAAAGAGAGCCCTGGGCCTCAGCCCTTTCCGGGAAAATATGATTTGGCCCTCTTCGGGCTCTCTCGGGACGCCTCTCGGAGCTCTCTTGAGGCCTCTTGTGGGCCTCTTGGGCTGTGTATTTGCCGTCTCGAGCCCATCTTGAGCCACGTTGGGGCTATCTGGGCTGTCTTGGAGGGGCTTGTCGAAGTCCCCCAGGGGCTTCTGGGAGCGTCTTGGAGCGCTCTGGGGCAGTCTGGGGGCTCTGGGGCCGCTCCGGGGTGCTCTGGGAGCGGTCTCGGAGGCCCTGGTCCTCCCATGCGCTGTCGGGGCCGGGCCCCCAGGCCCCTGGGCCTCGTGCGCGGGGATATATATATATATATATATATATATATATATATATACATATATATATATATATATATACTAGACTGCAGTGGCGCTTCGCGCCATGCACCTTGGTCCTTGAAGTTTGGTATGCAGGCGGAATGGCAGGAAGGTCAAGCCGACAATTTAGCGATAAATCCTGTTTGCCTTTTCCGGCATCGCCGCTATAATGATGTTATTCGTTATCCTTCCTCCATGCTTATTGTTCCTTAGTTTCGCCATACCCTGCGCATTCCCCCCATCCTCCTCAGCTCTTTTTTGCGGAGGCTCCTCCTTGGAGAGCCTCTATTTTCCCAACCATCCTGTGGTGTTGTGTCCTCGTTTTGAAGAGACGGTGCCCCGCGTTCCTCTCCTCTCCTCTCCTCTCCTCTCCTCTCCTCCTCTCCTCCCCTCCTCTCCTCCTCTCCTCTTCACCCACCCAGTACACCGCTTCGTGGCTCCATAGGGAGCTCCACCGAAGGCCCCAGTGCCCGCGCCCGCATGCGTCACCCACACCCATTTCGGCACACCCCTCACACGTTTCGTGGCTCCATAGGGAGCTCCACCGAAGGCCCCAGTGCCCGCGCCCGCATGCGTCACCCACACCCATTTCGGCACACCCCTCACACGTTTCGTGGCTCCATAGGGAGCTCCACCGAAGGCCCCAGTGCCCGCGCCCGCATGCGTCACCCACACCCATTCGGCACACCCCTCACACGTTTCGTGGCTCCATAGGGAGCTCCACCGAAGGCCCCAGTGCCCGCGGCCCGCATGCGTCACCCACACCCATTTCGGCACACCCCTCACACGTTTCGTGGCTCCATAGGGAGCTCCACCGAAGGCCCCAGTGCCCGCGCCGCATGCGTCCCCCACACCCATTTCGGCACACCCCTCACACGTTTCGTGGCTCCATAGGGAGCTCCACCGAAGGCCCCAGTGCCCGCGCCCGCATGCGTCACCCACACCCATTTCGGCACACCCCTCACACGTTTCGTGGCTCCATAGGGAGCTCCACCGAAGGCCCCAGTGCCCGCGCCCGCATGCGTCACCCACACCCATTTCGGCACACCCCTCACACGTTTCGTGGCTCCATAGGGAGCTCCACCGAAGGCCCCAGTGCCCGCGCCCGCATGCGTCAGGCCACACACCATTTCGGCACACGTCCCTCACACGTTTCGTGGCTCCATAGGGAGCTCCACCGAAGGCCCCAGTGCCCGCGCCCGCATGCGTCACCCACACCCATTTCGGCACACCCCTCACACGTTCGTGGCTCCATAGGGAGCTCCACCGAAGGCCCCAGTGCCCGCGCCCGCATGCGTCACCCACCCATTTCGGCACACCCCTCACACGTTTCGTGGCCCATAGGGAGCTCCACCGAAGGCCCCAGTGCCCGCGCCCGCGTCACCCACACCCATTTCGGCACACCCCTCACACGTTTCGTGGGGGGAGCTCCACCGAAGGCCCCAGTGCCCGCGCCCGCATGCGTCACCACACCCGGCACGGCCCCACGCCCGCATGCACACCCATTTCGGCACACCCCTCACACGTTCGTGGCCCCATAGGGAGCTCCGCCGAAGGTCCCAGTGGGTGTGCCCGCATGCGTCCCGCACACCCATTTCGGCACACCCCTCACACGTTTCGTGGCCCCATAGGGAGCTCCACCGAAGGCCCCAGTGGGTGTGCCCGCATGCGTCCCGCACACCCATTTCGGCACACCCCTCGTACGTTTCGTGGCCCCGTAGGGGGCTCCACCGAGAAGATATTCACAATTGCAGTATTCACAATTGCATATGGTTGGGTCCTTCGCCAGGATAATTTGCGGAGGCTCCTCCTTGGAGAGCCTCTAGGGGCCTCACAAAAGTTGTTTCGGGCTTTCTTAAGGCCTTCTGGAGGCCTCCTGGGCGTATTCTGGGGGCCTCCGGGGGCTTCCTCCGGCCACCCTGCCTCCAACCGCCGTCTCCCTGAACGACCGAATCACGATTTGGAATTCTTCGGAGGGTGTCTTTGGGCCATCTTGGGCCGCCATGGGGCTCTCTGAGCGCCATCTTGGACCCGTGTTGTGCCGTTTTGGGGTTCTCTTGGACTGCCTGGAAGCCCTTTCGGATGGTTGTGGGGCGATTTGGGAGCCTCCCAGGCGGCTTCGGACGCCCAGAAGACCGCCGTCTTGGAGCGTCGGGAAGCCGAAAAGAGGAGAACCCCAAAATTCACCAAAAACCAACAGAAAATCAATGATTTTTGCCACGGGGGGCCTTCTTGGGAGTGCTCTTGGAGGCCTCTTTGGGGCCGTCCTGGAGGCCTCTGAGGCCATCTTGAGGTTACGTCGGTCACTCTTGGAGCGCTCTTGTGCTGTCTTGGGGGTCTTTGGGACGTCTCCGATGACCGCCCTGATCGCCCTAAGTGTGCTGGGAAGGCTTGGCAAAACGCCTTGCGAGGCCCGGTGGCCGCTTCGAGGCCCGTTCGGAGGGCCCCAAAGCCCCAGGTCCCAGGAGTCCGGTTTTGGAGGGGGGGGGGGGGGGGGTGACGGGTTTTGCCCCCGCCCAGGCTTATAAAAATATAGGAAGAGGAATATGTGTATATATATATATATATATGATTAGATCCTTCACTGGCCATGTGACGTCACCAAAACGAGAGCTAGAATGGGCTGCAAAATAACCGAATTCCAGAGGGCGCAGCGAGCTGGTGGCTGCGTTAGGGCGAGCGTGTGCAGGCAAAGTTTCCACACACTTGTTCCTCCAGCGGCCGAGTGACATCACTAAAGTGAGCAAAATGCCCCACACAGACACACAGACACACACACACACACACACACACACACACATTTGGGCGGTAGCGGCCTCGCGCGTAGCGCCGAGGCGGAGTAAGTGTAAGCAAGCGGGCGGGCGAAAACCCACACACACACACACACACACACACACACACACACGCACCTCGTCCTTGCCCCCCTCTCGTAATTACGCCCCCGTGCACCAGCCCGGCCGCATCGAAGCCGCCGATCCGCCGCACCGACACCTCGGCCACGTGTTCCTGGGGAAACCAACATGTACCGGCACCGCTACTTCCCGGACCTCTCCCCTGGCGCGTTCTGACCAGAAATGTCGAAGAGAATCCATCCGTGGCGACGAGAGCTCTCCAGGATGACCAGCGACATCGGTATGTGGAACGAACAAGGACATTCTACTACACGCGTCCCCCTCGGAGGCGTGCGTCCGACCCGAACATGTAGTACAACCATCTTCCAGTATATCGTTTCCCGAGCGGTATGGCCAGAAAGCGCCCGCCACGGGGTTTGTGCTGAACGATTTCTCGGCGCGCGCGCGTCGCCCCTGGGGGGGGGGGGGGGCGACGCACACATGGTCTTCGTGTGTTGGGGGGACGCCGAGCAAATTCTCCTCCCCTGAGCTCCATCAGGGCGGCGTGCTGGAAGCCCAGCGCCGCGAGGCTGGACGCGACCTGGCACAGCTCGGAGGCACCGAGCTCCCACGGCCTCCGGAGCACCTCGGAGGCGAGCTGCTCCAGCGCGGGCGCGCTCCGCAGGCCCAGCCGCCCCAGCGCCGCAGCGACGCCGACCAGCTCGCGGGGGCCCAGGCAGCGCGCACTGCGGGCCACCTTGGGCACGTGGCCAGGGTCCAGGAGCGGACTCTGACCTCCAACGCATCGAAGAATTCCGTGCGGAGGTTCTCCGTCGTTTTCGGCCCCGATGGCCCTCGCCGGGCCCCCGGACTGTCAAACATGATCGACCCACGAACCCGGAAAGGAATATAGAAATGTAACGCATGGCAGCGTTTTCAAAGACGCCTGATTGGGTGACGGGCAAGTGCAATGCTGATTGTATCGATCTTGATGTACGGTGCCGAGGGCTGTGCTGTGCTGCACCGTGCTGAATTGCGATGTGCCATGCCGCGGTTGTGCTCTATAGCGTCGTGGATCGAGTCCTCCTTTGCATCCGAGTCCTGACCGAACTGATCTGGATCTTAAGCTCGAGCTGCCTGAACACATCGTAGCTGCCCCAGAGCTAATTGACAGGGGGACATGCCAGGAGGACGCGCCGCGAAACGTCCCAAGGGACGCGCCAGGCGACGTGCCAGGGGACGTGCCATGGGGTCGCACCGTAGGACGTGCCAAGGGGACGCGCTACGGAACGTGCCAATGGATGTGCCACGGAATGTGCCAGGGGACGCGCCACGCGACGTGCCAGGGGGACTCGCCAAGGGACGCCCCACGGAACGTGCCAAGGAACGTGCCAAGTTGCAATGCTGATTGTATCGATCTTGATGTACCGTGCCGAGGGCTGTGCTGTGCTGCACCGTGCTGAATTGCGATGTGCCATGCCGCGGTTGTGCTCTATAGCGTCGTGGATCGAGTCCTCCTTTGCATCCGAGTCCTGACCGAACTGATCTGGATCTTAAGCTCGAGCTGCCTGAACACATAGTATCTGCCCAGAGCTAATTGACAGGGGGACATGCCAGGAAGGCGCGCCGCGGAACGTCTCAAGGGACGCGCCGGGCGACATGCCAGGGGACGTGCCATGGGGACGCACCGCGGGACGTGCCAAGGGGACGCGCTACGGAACGTGCTGGGGACAAGCGTTTTGCTCGAGACATCCTGTCAAAATCCTCATTCTAGACATCCGCCCGAGCGACCTGGACACGTGAAAACAAACGTTTCGCTCAACACATCCTCAACACATTCTCATGCTAGGCATCCGCCTGGGCGAACTGGACACGTGAAAACAAGTAGTTCGCTCGAGACATCCTCAGCACATCTTCATGTGAGACGTCCGCCTGGGTGACCTGGGCACGTGAAAACAAGCGTTTCGCTCGAGACGTTTTCAACACCTCCTCATTCTAGACATCCGCCTTGGCGACCTGTACACGTGAAAGCAAACGTCTCACTCGAGACATCCTCAACACATCTTCATGTTAGACATCCGCCTGGGCGACCTGGACACGTGAAAACAAGCGTATCTCTCGAGACATTCTCAACACATCCTCATGCTAGGCATCCGCCTGGGCAACCTGGACACGTGCAAACAAGCATCTCGATCGAGACTTCCTCAACACCTCCTCATTCTAGACATCCGCCCGGGCGACGAGGACGCGTGAAACCAAGCGTCTCGCTCGAGACATCCTCAACAAATCCTGGCGCTGGACCTCTGCCTGGGCAACCTGGAGGCGTGAAACCAAGCGTCTCGCTCGAGACATCCTCAAGACCTGGGCACGTGAAACCAAGCATTTCACTTGAGAGATCCTCTTAATTCTGGTCCCCAGGAGAGGACAATCTATAACACAAAACAAGCGTTTCGCTCGAGACATCCTCAACTAATTCTGAAAAACTAGCGTTTCGCTCGAGACACCTCAAATTTTAATTCGCCGCCCCTCTTCCCACTCGTTATTTATCGCAAAGAAAATCCGCCGGCCCTCTTCCCGTCAGATCCGGGGGTAAACCTTCAAAAGAGAACCCTGGGCCTGCGCCCTCTCCAGGAAAAACAGATGGTATTTGCCACATTTCTGAAATTCGGTGGCACCCCTCACGCAGATCGGCGTGGACAGGGTCCAAAAACATAGGGGATGTGCCATATTTCTAAAAAAATCCGGCGGCACCCCTCACGCAAACCGGCGGGGTCAGGGTCGAACATGATCGACCCACGAACCCGGAAAGGAATATAGAAATGTAACGCATGGCAGCGTTTTCAAAGACGCCTGATTGGGTGACGGGCAAGTGCAATGCTGATTGTATCGATCTTGATGTACGGTGCCGAGGGCTGTGCTGTGCTGCACCGTGCTGAATTGCGATGTGCCATGCCGCGGTTGTGCTCTATAGCGTCGTGGATCGAGTCCTCCTTTGCATCCGAGTCCTGACCGAACTGATCTGGATCTTAAGCTCGAGCTGCCTGAACACATAGTATCTGCAGCAGAGCTAATTGACAGGGGGACATGCCAGGAGGGCGCGCCGCGGAACGTCTCAAGGGACGCGCCAGGCGACATGCCAAGGGACGTGCCATGGGGTCGCACCGTAGGACGTGCCAAGGGGACGCGCTACGGGACATCCTCAAAATTCCTGCGCGCGGGACGCGGCACGCGCGAGACATCCTTGGAATTCCTGCGAGCGGGACACGAAAACAAGCATTTCGCCTGAGACGTCCTCTGAATTCTGGCCCCCCACGAAGCCCCCGCTCGAGACATCCCAAAATTTTGCAAAACCAGCGTTTCCCTCGAGACATCCTCAACAAATTATGAAAAACAAGCGTTTCGCTCGAGACATCCGGTCAAAATCCAAGGACATCCTGGCAAAACAAACGAATTAGTCGAGACGTCCTCAAAATTCCTGCGCGCGGGACGCGGCACGCGCGAGACATCCTTGGAATTCCTGCGAGCGAGACACGAAAACAAGCATTTCGCCTGAGACATCCTTTGAATTCTGGCCCCCCACGAAGCCCCCGCTCGAGACATCCCAAAATTTTGCAAAACCAGCGTTTCCCTCGAGACATCCTCAACAAACTACATAAAAAAAGCGTTTCGCTCGAGACATCCTGCCAAAAATTTAAGAAATCCTGGCAAAACAAGCGAATTAGTCGAGACATCCTCAAAATTCCTGCGCGCGGGACGCGGCACGCGCGAGACATCCTCGGAATTCCTGCGTGCGGGGCGCTTTTCCGCGTCGCGGTCGGGGCTCCAGACCCCGTTATTTGTCGAGGATTCTGCGAAAAACGCTCCGCACCTTCTTTTTTACTAGGGAAAACGGAGGTCTGCGGACCCCGTTTTTTATCGAGGATCCGAGATGGGGGGCGCACTTTCCTCGAGCGGGCACAGACGAAACGCACTTTTTCGACTGAAAATCCGCACTTTACCTTGCTATTGACGCAGAATAATTTCACCGGCCCTCTTCAAGTCGAAACCGGAGGGTAAACCTACTAAAAGAGAACCCTGGGCCTAAGCCCTTTCCGGGAAAAACGACTCAGGATGCAACACAGGCCCTGAGGAATGGGTCTGGACTTCCGGGAGCCCCGCATTTAAACATGATCGACCCACGAACCCGGAAAGGAATATAGAAATGTAACGCATGGCAACGTTTTCAAAGACACCTGATTGGGTGACGGGCAAGTGCAATGCTGATTGTATCGATCTTGATGTACCGTGCCGAGGGCTGTGCTGTGCTGCACCGTGCTGAATTGCGATGTGCCATGCCGCGGTTGTGCTCTATAGCGTCGTGGATCGAGTCTTCCTTTGCATCCGAGTCCTGACCGAACTGATCTGGATCTGAAGCTCGAGCTGCCTGAACACATAGTAGCTGCCCCAGAGCTAATTGACAGGGGGACATGCCAGGAGGACGCGCCGCGAAACGTCCCAAGGGACGCGCCAGGCGACGTGCCAAGGGACGTGCCATGGGGTCGCACCGTAGGACGTGCCAAGGGGACGCGCTAAACGGGACATCCTCAAAATTCCTGCGCGCGGGACGCGGCACGCGCGAGACATCCTTGGAATTCCTGCGAGCGGGACACGAAAACAAGCATTTCGCCTGAGACATCCTCTGAATTCTGGCCCCCCACGAAGCCCCCCCCGCTCGAGACATCCCAAATTTTGCAAAACCAAGCGTTTCCCTCGAGACATCCTCAACAAACTACATAAAACATGATGGACCCACGAACCCGGAAAGGGATATAGACATGTGCAAGCATGGTCACGTTTTCACGATACCCAACTGGGCGACTCTCACAAACATCCCACGAGACACCTCACGAAACATCCCACGAGACACCTCACGAAACATTCCACGAGACACCTCACGAAACATTCCACGAGACACCCCGCGAAACATTCCACGAGACACCCCGCGAAACATTCCACGAGACAGGCACGACTGGGTGTGGTCGTGCTGGGGTGTGGTCGTGCTGGGGCGTGGTCGTGCTGGGGGGGGTCGTGCTGGGGGTGTGGTCGTGCTGGGGGGTGGTCGTGCTGGGGCGTGGTCGTGCTGGGGCGTGGTCGTGCTGGGGCGTGGTCGTGCTGGGGTGGGGTCGTGCTGGGGTGTGGTCGTGCTGGGGTGTGGTCGTGCTGGGGTGTGGTCGTGCTGGGGTGGGTCGTGCTGGGGTGTGTCGTGCTGGGGGTATGGTCGTGCTGGGGTGGGGTCGTGCTGGGGTGGGGTCGTGCTGGGGTCTGGTCGTGCTGGGGTGTGGTCGTGCTGGGGTATGGTCGTGCTAGGGTGGGGGCGTGCATTTCGCTCGAGACATCCTGCCCAAAATTCCAGGAAATCGTACAAAAACAAACGAATTAGTCGAGACATCATCGAAATTCCTTTGCGCGGGGCGCTGTTTCCGCGTCGCGGTCGGCTCTGCAAAACAAGCGTTTCGCTCGAGACATCCTCGGCAAACTCTGCGGAGCAAGCGTTTCGCTCGAGACATCCTCAACACACGAAAAGTGGCCCGCACCCTGTGATTTATCGATCGGGATTTCAAAAACAAGCGTTTCGCCGGAGACATCCTCAAATTTTAATCTGCCGGCCTCCTTCGACCTCGATATTTATCAGGGAAAAAATCCGCCGGCCTCCTTCAAGTTGGCACCGGGGGACATGTTTACATAGTAAAAGAGAACCCTGGGCCCCCGCCCTTTCCGGGAAAAAGCGTTTCGCTCGAGACATCCTGCCAAAATTCTAAGAAATCCTGGCAAAACAAGCGAATTAGTCGAGACATCCTCAAAATTCCTGCGCGCGGGACGCGGCACGCGCGAGATATCCTTGGAATTCCTGCGCGCGGGGCGCTTTTCCGCGTCGCGGTCGGGGCTCCAGACCCCGTTATGTGTTGAGGATTCTGCGAAAAACGCTCCGCACCCTCTTTTTTACGAAGGAAAACAAGGGTCTGCGGACCCCGTTTTTTCATCGAGGATCCGAGATGGGGGGGTCTGCGGACCCAGTTTTTTATCGAGGATCCGAGATGGGGGGCGCACTTTCCTCGAGCGGGCACGCACGAAACGCACTTGATAAAAAACAGCACTTTGCCTCGCTATGTACGCAGAATAATTTCGCCGGCCCTCAACAAGTCAAAACCGGGGGTAAACCAACTAAAAGAGAACCCTGGGCCGGCGCCCTTTCCGGGAACATGCGCCTGACTTGGCCACGGTGCGCGCTGACTACGACATGGAAACGGGACTCGTCGCTTATCCACGCTCATCGATCCATGCTTGCGCCTCCTCGAGGGGGCATTCCGCAGTGAGAGAACTGGTTATGCTGCCTGGCCCCCACCCGAAGCACAGTCGAGCTTGACTGGGAGAGGACACGCGAGAGGGCACGAGACCCTTCCAGGGGCCCTGCGGCCTACAGCCATCGTGCTACCGGAGGGAACGCCGAGAGTAAGGAGCGAGGGGGGTCCTCTGGCCAAGGCTGGCCTCGGATACCAGCAGGCTCCCCGACCTGGACCGAGGGAACGGCCCGAAAACGGGGGCCCTCCTCCTCCGCCTCCTCCTCCTCCTCTTCCTCCCCCTCCTCCTCCTCCTCCTCCTCCTCCTCCTGCACCTCTGGCTCCGCGTCTTGACTGTGCTGCCTCGGAGGCGCAGAAGACTCATGGGACGGCACAATACTCGACCAGAAGCGGGGTCTTCCGCTTTTCGTGTTGTCTTCGCTTTCCCTGGCTTCGTCTTCGCCTCGCCTCTGCTGCAAAAGGGAATCGAAACAAACATGATCGACCCACGAACCCGGAAAAGAATATAGGCATGTAACGCATGGCAACGTTTTCAAAGACACCTGATTGGGTGATGGGCAAATGTAATGCTGATTGTATCGATCTTGATGTACCGTGCCGAGGGCTGTGTTGTGCTGCACCGTGCTGAATTGCGATGTGCCATGCCGCGGTTGTGCTCTATAGCGTCGTGGATCGAGTCTTCCTTTGCATCCGAGTCCTACCGAACTGATCTGGATCTGAAGCTCGAGCTGCCTGAACACATGGTAGCTGCCCCAGAGCTAATTGACAGGGGGACATGCCAGGAAACGACGCGCCGACGGAACGTCCCAAGATGACGCGCCAGGCGATGTGCCAGGGGACGTGCCATGGGGTCGCACCGTAGGACATGCCAAGGGGACGCGCTACGGAACGTGCCAATGGATGTGCCGCGGAATGTGCCAGGGGACGCGCCGCGCGACGTGCCGGGGGGACTCGCCAAGGGACGCCCCACGGAACGTGCCAAGGAACGTGCCAGGTTGCAATGCTGATTGTATCGATCTTGATGTACCGTGCCGAAGTCTGTGCTGTGCTGCACCGTGCTGAATTGCGATGTGCCATGTCGCGATTGTGCTCTATAGCGTCGTGGATCGAGTCCTTCTTTGCATCCGAGTCCTGACCGAACTGCTCTGGACCTTAAGTTCGAGCTGCCTGAACACATAGAAGCTGCCCCAGAGCTAATTGACAGGGGAACATGCCAGGAGGACGCGCCGCGGAACGTCTCAAGGGACGCGCCAGGGGACGTGCCAGGGGACGCACCGCGGGACGTGCCAAGGGGACGCGCTACGGAACGTTGTTTTTTTCAACACGGGGTCCCGGGAGCCCCGAGCCTGTCCCCAGGACTGGTTTATCACCATCCTGAATTTGCTTGACAGCCCCGGGGCCGGATAGAGGCACCCAGAGGCCCACAACGACAAAAAACCGCCCATCCCGCCTGTTTCTGGACGCGGGCATGTCTGGGACACCAGGATCTCAGGGAACGCAGCTGCTTGGGCACGCCCTGGCATGTTGGATGCGCCGTAGGGTCTTAGGGCCGCTGGGAAGGGGCGCCGGGCGCCTCCTCGCAGAGCGCGCCGGCCAGCGCGTCGTCCGCGCCCCCACCGAGCGCGGCCAGGACCCGCAGCGCCCGCGCGGCCACCCCCGGCGCGAGGCCCTCGTCGGCGTGCAAAGCAAGACCAGACCACCCGAACCCTGAGATCCGGGCGTTGCATTTCTGTTCGCACCGGGCGTTTTCGCCCGCTCTTGGGGCCCGGGGCCCTCACAGATCGGTGCAGCTCGAAAGCTGGTGCGGAAGGATGGGGTGCAGGGCTCTGGTGGCGATGTCCTGCGATGCTGCAATTTTCCGAAACGCAGGATCTCAGGGGACCTCCATCGTGTTTGAGAAAGTGTTCACCGTTTCCTGGGCTGTCTGACCCGAAACCGACCTTCCGCCGTGGCCCAGACCCAGACATGCGACGTCCTGATGTTTGCTCGATGCGGCGTCCCCGGGAGTCCAGACCCTTTTCCAAGGGCCAGTCCCAGGGGCCGAAAAGAACCAAAAACTTGTCATCCTGATTTTTACCGAAGCGACCCTGTCGAGGGACCGAATTGTTCGTCGTCTCCGGCCTCAGTCTGTGTGCCCTCGCCAAGCCCCGGGGCCGTCAAAGAACGACTCGGGACGAGAAGCCGGCCCCGGACCTCAGGGGAGCCACGCGTCCTCGACCTCTGGGAAGCCACGTGTCCTCTGGGGCGGCTAAGGAAGGGAGGTGATGACTGGGGGGGGTGCATCTCATGGCGGGGGCCATGATGTCTTCCCGGATCTGGTAGCCCCTAATGGAGAACGATCTGGGACGAGAAACGGGTCCCTCCCAGAGGTCCGACGACGTGATCTGTTCAATACGGGGCTCCGGAGGTCTCGACTCATTCCCAAGGACAGGTTTTTCATCCCGAGTCATTTTGTTGACGGTCCCTGGGCCAGGCGAGGGCCCCTGGAGGCCGAAAACTTTGCAAAACCTCCGCCTTGATTTTTGTCCATGCGTTGGATCTCTGCGCTGGAGATTGATTGGTCCAGAGCTCCTGGGAACCCGCAAATGAAACATCGGGACGCCGGAGGCCTCTGCACCTGCTGCACAGAGCCTGTCCGACCCTGCAGGAGAACGGCCTGGCCAGGACTGGTGCCAGGCCCCGTGCCGAGCCCAGACCTCCGACGATCTGATGTTCTCAACCCCGGCGTCGGTGGTGGCTAGAAGTGCCCCAAGACCACCTCGCGCTGTCAAAAAATCACGATGGGAAGTTTCTATGATACTATCCCGGCAAAGCAACCTAACAGCGACGTTTAGAAGCATATATGGAAGCATTGCCCTTGAGATTCATGTAGGAGTCCTGTTATAGAATTCTGGTGTAATCGCAGTCGCAGTCGCAATCGCAATGGCAGTTGCAGCGGCAACGGCGGTCGCAGTCGCAGCCTCAGCCTCAGCCTGCCTCAGCCTCAGCCTGCCTCAGCCTCAGCCTCAGCCTGCCTCAGCCTCAGCCTCTGCCTAGTAGTAGTAGTAGTAGTAGTAGTAGTAGTAGTAGTAGTAGTAGTAGTAGTAGTAGTAGTAGTAGTAGTAGTAGTAGTAGTAGTAGTAGTAGTAGTAGTAGTAGTAGTAGTAGTAGTAGTAGTAGTAGTAGTAGTAGTAGTAGTAGTAGTAGTAGTAGTGGTAGTAGTAGTAGTAGTAGTAGTAGTAATAGCACCAGCAGTAACATGCAGGCGCTGCAAGGCGTGTCTGTGTCCGTGTTTTCATCGCTCTGCATTGTCCCCCTACTGCGTTGGTCTGCACCATCGTTTGCACAGCAGCAAAACTGCATGCAGGATGCAGACTGAGGCTCCCCGTATCTCACTACCCACCGAATTATTTGCAAAGGAATCAGCGCTGCCCCATCAGCACCGACGCGTCCAGAAAAGCAACTGCGGGCTGAGAAGCACCGCAGGCAAAAGTGAGACAACCGCGGCGGTGAGGGCAGCCGATTCAGCGGCTCGCCGCTTGGCGCGGCAGCACCTTGGGCACCCACTCCCGCACCCAGTGCAGCACGTTATTCTTGTGCTCGTTCCAGAAGCACAACATTGCAGATATGGCGCAGACAGGAACGGACTTGCCATTACCGCCGGAGCCGAGTGTCAAATATATAGTTTTCAAAGCCTGCTGCTCGCGAATCTTCGTGGTCATGCCGGGCATGATCTGTCGCGGGGCACGGCGTGATCCGGCGGGAACTGGCCGCCGACCAGACAATGCCAGGAGGTCCCCAGGGAACAAATGCGGCACTGTCAGTTTGGAACTCAGCCCCGCCAGCACGGTGATTTCCAAGATTCGTTTGCATTTGTATGCTCCGCATCCATCGACCTCGTACTCGCGCTTGTTTGCCAGTTGGAAGACCAGTTGGACAAGGCTGAGGGGCACCTGCGGCCGCTGGATCGTCGGCAGCGAGGGCGTGCACGAGGAGAGCAGGTGCGCCATCTCGTTGCCAATGGTGCGCATGAACTGAAGAAGCTGCACCGCAATGTTGCCGCGACAGATCTTCCCCGGGCGCTGGCCACCACGGCGCGCAACCTTGGCGGTGTCGAGGTAACGCCTGAGGCCTTGCAAGTTGTTCGTAGCTAGGTATGGCGCTGCAGCATCCACAGTTGCTGCCGGGCCCGCCATGGCAGCAACTTCGATCAAACGCACCAAGTGGCGGCAACGCACCAAAACACTCGTACTGCGCGAAGTCCGCAGGCTGAGAAGCACCGCGGCGCCCTTCTCCAGCGATGCCTGCATTTGCGTTGATCGTCGGGGTCAAACGGTTGGTACACAGGGTTCTCTGGCGATCGGATCCCCGAGGCGAATTCAGACAACAGCCTGAAATCCACATTACCATTGAGAGAAGCGATGCCCGAACATATGCAATCACGGGGCCGCCTTGCTGCACATGCACCACGTGCGAAAAGCACTTCTTCACTCGCAGGCTGAGGGGCGCTGCGAGCGCGAGAGCGAGCCAGGGCATCTTTGCACAAGCAGCGCTCAAATGCGTTCGCTGGCGCTCTCAAACCCACCAACAGCGAGCGGAACTTCGACAGCACCTTTGCACTCGGAGCGCTTTGCCGCTCTCCGCGCGACACGGCGGCGACCTGTAATTCGCCGGCCCAACGGGCCAGAGGCGTGCTATGATCGCGAGCCACTGGTTACCAGTATTTCTAGTTCGCGCGCGCGGGGCGGCCTCTCCCCGAGCACGCAAGCAAGCGCCAGCGATGCTACAGCATGGGCGGGCGGGATGAGCGAGGCGATTGAATAGTTGCACTCCTCGGAGTGGCTGGGTCTTTCTTTCCCATGCCACGGGCCAGCGCGGGTCGAAACTTGTTGGTCAGAGGGCTATGTTTTTTTTTCCAGCGCCAATTTCTTGACCAGCCCTAGCTGCCCGAGAAGCACCGCGAGTCGCCAGCAGGCAGAGAAGCACCGCAGGGCGCGCTGAGGCAGTGCATTCAATGGGCAAAACAGAAAGGATGAGTTGAGCATAACTGGGCGCGGACAATAAAATGGAACACGGGGTCGTCGATTGCGGGTAGGTGCCCCGCCTGCCACCGCGAGTACTAGATATAGTGCTACTGCGGCCCAGACGAGCTACACAAGAGTTGTATATTCAAGAGTCGCATATTCAAGAGCGATATAGCGACACAAGAGTTGCACTTTCGAGAGTTGTATCTCCAAACGAGACGCTGACATCAATGGATGTAGCCCCAGAAGAGACACTGCTATCAATGGATTCATCTCCGCAGGGGGCAGCGCCACCAATGGACTCAGCTTCGAACGGCCCACTGCGTTCGATAGCTATATCTCCAGGCGAGGCACTGCTATCAATGGATGCACCCCCAAACGAGACACTGCCATCAATGGACGCAGCTTCGAACAAGACACAGGCTTCCAAGAGAACCTTGATATCACGATCGATATGCGTGCAAACGAGACATTGCCATCGATAATGGAATTGCGTGGAAACGAACAACAGACACCGGAGGAGAAGAACCCGGGCTCTCGCAAGGCCTCGGGGAGCAGGGGGCCCAGAGGGCGAGAGGGGAGAGGTCCGGGGCGCTCACGCAGGAACGAGCAAGACAATGCGACAGCCACTGTCGACCTTCTAGATCAACGCGGGCCCTCGCATGGCCTCGGGGAGCAGGGGGCCCTGAGGACGAGAGGGGAGAGGTCAGGGTTGCTCGCACAGAAGTGAGCGCTTTTCTCGATGCGACACTCTCGACCTCCCATCTTAACGCGGGCTCTCGCAGGGCCTCGGGGAGCAGGGGGCCCAGAGGACGCGACGGGAGAGGTCAGGAGCGCGCACAAAGCAGTGAGCAAGACAATGCGATAGCCACTCTCGACCTTCTAGCTCAACGCGGGCTCTCGTAGGGCCTCGGGGAGCAGGGGGCCCAGAGGGCGAGAGGGGAGAGGTCAGGGGCGCTCACACAGCAGCGAGCGTCTCACACATCTCCAAGATGGGGCAAGATCTGCGTTGGCTGTCTTTCTCGCGCGCCCAACCAACTCTTGGAAGACATCTTGCAAACGGAAGAAGAGCGCACTGAGGAGATGCGCGTGGAGCGGGGAGCGGGCTAAACCTGCGGGTTGAGAAGCACCGCAGAAACCCGCAGACTAAGAAGCACCGCGGCCAAGCAGTCCTACTACTGCTGCCGGCCTCCGCCATCCAGAACAGGACCCGCTTGCGGCGCTCCGCCTCGCCCGCGCGGCCCCGCTGCTTGCGCCGCGCAAAGTCCTCATCTGTAACAAAGTCGAGGTCGCAGAGCTGGCACGCGAGCGGCCCCGCCATGACGGGCCGCTCGGAAAAGACGCGCAGCTGGCCCCCCTTCCACCTCTCTGCCGGGAGCGCAGCGGCTCTTCCCCGCGGGGGCGGCCGAGGCCCTGCGCACCCGCCCCGCGCACCGCTGCGCGGATTCCTCGCGCTGCGCAGAGAGGCTGGACACAAGCTCCTTGTAGGCGGCAAGGCGCCGCAGGATTGCCTCGGTCCGGATGCCACCCTCGAGCATGAGCAGGTCCTGGTCGATCCTGTTCTGCGCCTCTTCAGCGAACACTTCCACGGGGTTTGGAAGATCATCCGCCTCCGCGATGCGAGCCGCTGCTCTGGCATCGCTCTCCGCCGGCTGGAGGGCCTAGAGCTCGGCCTCCTGCTCCGGGGAGAATTGCTTCGCCTTTCGTGCTCTCCGGACTTTCTCGGCCAGCTGCCGCTCTGCGAGGCCACGCTCGGCATACTCCTTCGGGTAGCGGCCGAGGTCTCGCACCTGCTGCGGGATGTCCTCGGTCTTCTGCTGCAGGAGCTCCTCGGTCTCCGTCTTCGCCTGCTTCAAGGCCTGGAGCTCGACCGCCTCCTCTGGCGAGAACTGCTTCGCCTTCCTTGCGTCGCGGAGTTTCCGCGCCAACTGCCGCTCTGCGAGGCTACGATCGGCACACTCCTTCGGGTAGCGGCCGAGGTCCCGCACCTGCTGCACGAGGTCGTCGGTCTTCTGTCTCCGCTTGAGGTCTGCCTTCTGCTGCGCCTTCTGCTTGGCGAGAGCTCCTGCCCCCGCTGGAACAGCAGGCTGAGAAGCACCGCTGCCTGCCGCAGCAGTCAGAGAAGCACCACCGCCGCCTGCATCCACCCTGACGGCGCTGGCGCTGGCTTGCGCCTGTCTGCTGGCGCCGGCGCTGGCACCAGAGTGTTCGGGGTGAACCCTCGTGGCAAGCGGCAGCGCGCGGAGCTGCGCCTCCTGCTGCGAGCTCAGCGTCCCTGCTTTCCGTGCTCTGATGAGACCCGCGGCAAGCCGCTTCTCCTCCGCCCTCGAGCGGCCCGATTGGGTAGGCAGGTGGCCAAGCTGCAGAATCGCATTGACGAGTTCCTGCGTGGCGGGCTGAGAAGCACCACCATCACCACCGGCCAATGCGGCTCGCAAACGGTCGCCGCCACTGCCACGGACAGCTCCGCCTGACGCGTGAGTGACGTCCATGGCTTGAGCTGGCGGGTTTTGCTTGAGCCTGCGTCTTTAACCTGCGCCGAATGGCACTGGAGGAGGAAGAGGAGGCGGAGGAGGATCGAGGAGGAGGATCAAGGAGGATGATCGAAGAGGTGGTCAGAACGCGCCCTGGCCAGGGCGCCCCCCCCGTGACCGCTTCTCGCGGCGAGGGGGGGCGCCCCAGAGATTTGCGGAGGTGGTCAGAACGCGCCCTGGCCAGAGCGCCCCCCCGTGACCGCTTCTCGCCGCGGGGGGGGGCGCTCCAGAATCCAGAGAGGGAGACACAACGCGCCCCTCCAGGATGCCCCCCCGTGACCGCTGCTTGCGGCGGGAGGGGCGCCCTGGAGGGGCGTGCGTCGTCGTCGTCGTCGCCGTCATGACGGCGACGACGGCGACGACGCCTACAGTTGGCTCCGGGCATTCAAAATCATGCCCAGGAACGGAGTCCTGGGAATTCGAAGAGCACGAAGTGGCCTACAGTTGGCTCCGGACATTCAAAATCATGCCCAAGAATGGAATTCTGGGAACTCGAAGACCACGAAGTGGCCTACCGTTGGCCCCGAGCATTCAAAATCATGCCCAGAAACAAAATTTTGGGAATTCGAAAACCACAAAGTGGCCCACATATGGCTCCGAGCATTCAAAATCATGCCCAGGAATGGAGTTCTGGTAACTCGAAGACCACGAAGTGGCCTACAGTTGGCTCCGAGCATTCAAAATCACGCCCAGGAATGGAGTTCTGGGAAATCGAAGACCACGAAGTGGCCTACAGTTGGCTCCGCGCATTCAAAATCATGCCCAGGAACGGAGTTCTGGGACCTCGAAGACCACGAAGTGTGTAACTAAACGACTTCCGCGGCTTCTCCCCGGCACCCGCCCAGACCCCCTTGGGGCGTCAAGATGCGCTCTCTTTTTGACACCACTCGAAACCTATCAGTCTTCGCCGTTAAATAAAAAGACTGGTCCCGGGGAAGGTGTCCAGACCTCTGGGGGTCGACATTGTGAACAAATTACCATGTCGGGAGTCTGGGGCCCAAGGTGTCCCCAGCTTTTCGCTCGATTTTGGAGCCCCTGGGGCTCTCTGAGCCTCGTGAGGGGTGCTCTGGAAGCCGTGGGGGCCTCCTTGGAAGTCCTGGGGATACCTTGGGCCAGGGGCACTTCTGGCAACATCCGACAGCGGTTTTTCCTCGATTGGAGCCCCTAGGGCCCGACCACCAAGAATGGGTCCGGGGCGCAGAGCTGACCTGGGGGAGGAGTCAGGACTTCCCTGGGGCGGCACATCGAGACAGTCACATCGGCGGATGTCTGGGCAGGATCAGCCAGTGCGCATGCCTCCCATGCAATTCTGGAGGCTGTTTTCTTATTTTTTGGGATAACGGCCGTCATCGGCCCCGTCCCCACCCCCCAGATGACGTCACGTTCCGCGCCGGCGGCGTCCGGGAATGCCTAGGTCGCGAGGCCAAGTAGGAGCAGCATGTAGGTGGCAATCTGCACCACAGCGCCTGCGTACGCCACAGAGCTCGCGTGTACCACGGCGCGCGTGCACGCCACAGCGACTGTGTACACCGCTACAGCCGTGTGCAACGCAGCGCCGTGTACACCACAGTGCTTGCATGCACCACAGCGCCTGTGTACATCACAGCGAATGTGTACACCGCAGCACCCGTCTGCAACACAGCGCCAGTGTACACCACAATGCTCGCGTGCACCGCAGCGCCTGTGCACACCACTGCGCCTGTGTACACCACAGCATCTGCGTGCAACACAGCGCTGCTGTACACCACAGCGCCTGCGTGCACAGGACAGGTAGAAGGAGCACGTGGGTGAGGATCTTCTGCGGACAGCTACAATCGAAATCTATAGTAAGGACGGGCGGTAAGGACGCAAAGGGCCCCTTGGACGCCGAGGTTGGCTCTTTGGGGCGACGAATTGCCAGCGCCCGGAAGGGCTGAGGCAAGGGCGCAAAGGTACCCTAGGGGGGGACGTGGGAAGGAGGTGGGATAAGTGCGGAGCGATGCATTTTGTCATAAGAATTCCTACTGGAATTATTTATTTTATATATATATATACACAACAGTTGTGTTATGGTGCACACGGTTGCTGTAGTGCACACAGGCGCCTTGGTGTAACTACACAGGCGCTGTGGTGCACGCAAGCACTTGGTGTACACTGGTGTTGTGTTGCGCACGGCTGATGTGGTGTGCGCAGGCGCTGTGGTGTACACAAGTGCTGTGTTGTACACAGGCACTGTGGTGCACACTGGCGCTGTGTTGCACGCGGCAGCTGTGGTGTACATAGGCGGTGTGGTGTACACAGACGCCGTGGTGCACGCAGGCACCGTGGTGTACACCTGGCCATCGCTCGGACGTCCATTCCCTGTGCTCTTTTTGGTTTCGTGCGTGGTTTTTTCGCCAAATGATCAAGGATGCTCCTCGATGGTCCTCGCCGAAGGAAAAATGCACACGTCCGAGCGATGCCAAGACACAGGCGCTGTGGTGCAGATCACCACCTACATGCTGCTGCTGCCCGTCTTCGGGCGGTCATTCCTAGGCATTCCCAGACGCCGCCGGCGCGAGCTGTTTCTTGACGGCCCTGGGGCGCGGCAAGGGCCCCTCGAAGCCGAAAACGGCCAAGAGCCTCCCGTCTCAAGTCTGGACGCGAGAGCTGTCGGGGCGGACCCAAGACGGGCCTCGCCAAGATCGATGAGGCTGCCAGCTGGCCGAGACCAAGCCAGGGCCAGGAAAAAATCGGACTGGGGCAGCTCGGGGATCTCTGAGATCTGGCGGTTCTGGAGGATGCATCGGGCGGCGCCGCCGCTCCAGAAAGCTCTGAGAGCGCTCCGCAGACGTCCAGCGTCTAAATGTCGCCGCGCCGTTTGTTCTCGACGCGCCCAAGTGGACGACGCCGACACCACGGCAAACCCCCGGCAGGCCCTTCGCCCCGCACCCCAGCAGACGCAGCCGGCACCGCGGCAAACCCACGTCACAGCGAGCCCACCGCGTCCGAGGCGGAGGTGGCGCCCTCCCCAAGACAGAAGGCCGCGCGTGGGAACAAACGGCGCGCCGACAAATATCTGTGCAATAAAGCGGTCCCCGGAGGTCCTGGCCCTGTCCCCCAGGCTGACGTTGCATCCCGACTTGTCTTTGCGGACGGTCTGGGGCCCAGTGCCGGCCCCCCGAGGTGGCAAACGGCCAAGAAAGCCCTGGGTCGCGAGGCTCACGGCGCGAGCACGTCTGGGTCGGAGGAGCGATCGTATCCCGCTCCTGGGCCCGCTCAAGCGCCACACCCCCCGGCCTCGGGGAATCCTGCCTCAGGGCAGCAGGAAAATTCAGACCCTGACGTGCCACCGCAGAGGTGCACGTATAAACTCCCCAACCACCTGGGGACAGGCGCCCCCGATGGCGGAAGAGCTCATGCGATGCCACGTCCTGTCCGCGAATGGAAAGCGTTCCGAAACGCCATGGAGCGAGTTGTCCCGTTCCTGGGCCCGCTCGCGATTGGCGCCCCCCCCCCGGCCTCGGGGGCGGCGGCGGACGCCACCGACCGCGCCGCGGCCGCGCGCTCGTCGCTCGAGGGCGCGGCTCCGCCTGGGGCCTCCAGCAGGCGCGCGAGGGCCTCCAGGGCGTCCTGGCGATCGCGGACCACCCAGAAAATCTAGGCCTCCCCGATGGGGTCCGAGCAGATTCGGGGGTTGCTACAAGCTGCCACAGGTGCCCCTGGCTCAAGGTGCCCCCAGCTTTTCGCTCCAGTTTTGAACCTCTTGAACCCTCTGGGCCTCGTGAGGGGTGCTCTGGAGCTCTGGAGGCCGTGGGGCCTCCTTGAAAATCCTGGGGGCACCGTGGGCCAGGGGCAGTTCTAGCAACACCCGATAGATGGGGTCGGAGGATTGCGATGCATCGCCTGTGCATCGGCGATGCGGCTCGATGTGGAGCGCGACTTTCTCCACGCCGACGTCGCCGGTGCATTGCCGACGACGTCGCCGATGCATCGCCGACGATGCGGAACGATCCTCCGACCCCGTACTCCGACCCAGAGGCCTCTAACAAGAGAAAACGAAGCCAGGACTGGGACAAAATCAAATCGGGACAAAGATCTCTGAGATCCAGCGGTTCCGGAGGATGCATCGGGCGCCGCGGCCGTTCCAGGGCGCTCCAGAATGCCCTGAGAGCGTTGCGGAACGTCCTGGAACGACTTATCTGCGTCTTAGCCCCGACCGAAACCAGACACCCGACGATGTGATTGTTTCAATGCGCGGCCCCAATGCGCGGCCCCAAGGTGGTCTCTGGGGCCGCGCACTGAAAAGCAGGTCGTCGGATGTCTGGGGTTGCTGCTGCCTGCCTGCGCAATGAACTACCCCAGGCCTCCCCGGCGCGGCCAGGCCAAGGGCAAGACCCTGACCCTGGCCCCCCTTCCCCGGAGATCCTGGTGTTAGGTCGCGCATGTCCCCCTACAGGCGGATTTTGAAGAAAAAATGAGAAATACTCCTAAAATTATCAAGAATTGACAAAAGTAGTCTGAAAAATCGTCCCTGACTATTTTCTAAACAATGTTTGAACATTCCCACTGTAGAGGGACAGGCCCGACTTACTCCTGGTGTCGCAATCTTTTCGCTCCCGGCACTTTCGCCGGGTTTCGGGGGCCCGGGGCCTTCCCAGGTCGATCCGCCCCCGTGGGCGCGGAGGCCGAGAACGGCCAACGGCCGATACCTCCCGTCTGGACTTTTGCGTAAGACACGAAGAGATCTGGCTTCCGGGTCAAGCTCCGAATCTCGGGCGGCGGCTCGCGACGATCGGGGCACCCCTGGAACGCCCTCGGCAAGCACCCTGGGAGAGAGCGCCCAGAAACCGACGAAGACTTCCGATGCCGCGCCGTGATCTTCCAGAGGGGTGAGTGCCCCCAGAGGCCGCGAGCGGCCAAAAGCCTCCCACAGCAGCCAAGATTCCGGGGGGGCCCAAGCGGCGCGGCGACCACACCGCGCGGTGAGCCTCTGGTTTGGGGACTTGGCCCGTTCTCCCAGGGTGCCTCGAGCGGCTGCGGCCTCCGAGGTCCCAGAACCGTGCGGTGGCGGACATCGCGGTGAGAGCTGACCGCCCAGGCATCCGACGGTATGACGTGCTTACATCCGACGAGATGGTATGTTTCAATTCACGGCGCCAGAGGTCCCCACCCCTTCCCCGGGGCAAACTATTCACCCTGGATCCATTTTGGTGGCCCCAGGGCTGGACAACGGGAGGCCCAAATCGAGGAAAACGCCACATGAAAAGTAATCTGAGATCTGGGGATGCCTCGGGCGGCTGGGGCCTCCAAAATCCCAGAACCGCGCGGTGACGGACCGTGCGCCCAGCAGTGAGGTCTGACCCTGAATCTTACAGCCAGCTGGCTTCCTCTAGTCCTGCCCCTTTGGGGTCGCCCCGTGTTCCCAAGGTGGCCCCGAGATGACCCCTGAAGCAGCGGCTTGTGCCCTCTCGCCCTCTTCGACTGTCGGTGGTTCGTGGCCCCGATCTGGGCCCCTGTGGCACTCCCTCTGCCCTGGAGACCTATGACGGCCCCCGAGAGCCCAAATCGAGGAAAAACACCCAGATTGAAAAAGAGCTATCCTGGCGAAAGACCCAACCATGTGCAGCTGTGAATACCGAGTTGTGGGTACCGACCGCTTTCGATGGAGCTCCTTGGGGGGCCACGAAACGTGCGAGGGGTGTGCAGAAACGGGTGCGGTGGTGCCATGCGGGCGCTGCCAGTGGGGACTTTGGTGGAGCTCCCTGCGGGGCCACGAAACGTGAGATGGGTGTGCCGAAATGGGCGCGGTGGTGCCATGCGGACGCTGCAACTGGGGCATTCGGTGGAGCTCCCTGCGGGGCCACGAAACGTGTGAGAGGTGTGCCGAAACGGGTGCGGTGGTGCCATGAGGGCGCTGCCACTGGGGCCTTCGTCGGAACTCCCTATGGGGCCCCGACATGTGTGAGGGGTGCGCCGAAACAGGAGACATGCGGAGTGCACAGGCGATGCGGCAGGAGGGAGGAGGAGAGGAGGGGGGAGAAGAGGAGAGGGGGGGAGGAAGGAGTGAGTGGACGCGGGGCGCTTTCTCTTCAAAACGGGGACCCAGCACCAAAGGATACTTCGGAAAAAAGAACGATCGTCGGAGATCCAGGTTTTCAGGCCATAACCCAAGCCTCCAGCGGCCGTTCGGGACGATCCTGGTACTTGAGGAGCGCTCTCGGCGAGGCGCAGCTGCTGGACAGCATCCCGACAGGACAGGACAGCACAGGGTGCAGCGCTGCGGGTGGTCCCGCGCCCGTGCCCCTGGAGCTGGAGGCAAACGGCCCAAACCTCACGTCTTCCTGTTTCACGGCGCGAGCATGCCTGCGACGAGAACTTCCGAAGCCCTCCGAGGAAGCCTGGAACTTGCGGCCGCCCGGCGTCCTCCAGCCCTCCCAGGCCCGCCGCCGCCGCCGTCATCGTCGTCGTCACCGTCGCCACCGCCGTCGTCGTCGTCGCCGTCGCCGTCGCCGTCGCCGTCGCCGTCGCCGTCGCCGTCGCCGTCGCCGTCGCCGTCGCCGTCGCCGTCGCCGTCGCCGTCGCCGTCGTTGTCGTCGTTGTCGTCGTCGTAGTCTTCGTCATCGGCTTCGTCGTCGTCGTTAACTCCCGATCACTTCCGAGGAGCCCTGACCATCTTCGGCGGCGGGCGAGGGGGGAAGTAAAAAGGAGGAGGCCGTCTCAGAAGGCGACGGGCCTTCTCAGAAGCCCCCGCGCCTTCTGACGAGGTTCTCTGTACCTCCAGGGAAGGCACAGAAAACTTCTCATCAGACTGGGGGACTTCCGAGCCTTCTGAGAAGACCCGCCCCCTCCTCACCTCTCCCCTGAGGGGCAATCATAGGGGGAGATAGGCATAGGGGGGGAAGCATCGACCTGGAATCGGCGATTCACCGCAGATAGATCGGCGGTAGGCCCACTCGATAGTGCATCCGCACGTTCCTGGGCAGGTCGGGGCTATCATCGGGCCCCTATCGACGCTCAACGGGCGATTGGGGGCCGACGCATCCCCCCCCCTGTGCCCATTCCCCCCCCTACCGTTGCCCCTGACCCCGGGCGCGCCGCCGACACCTTGCGGCCGGCCAGCGTCCTCCAGCC
This sequence comes from Prorocentrum cordatum, assembly GCA_963575745.1. Taxonomy (NCBI): domain Eukaryota; class Dinophyceae; order Prorocentrales; family Prorocentraceae; genus Prorocentrum; species Prorocentrum cordatum. The sequence goes on from CAUYUJ010022459.1 coordinate 423,101, forward strand.
CCCGGGGGCCCGCCGCCGCGAGGGCGGCCAGCGCCTCCTCCAGCGAGCCCGGCGCGGGCGCGGCCGCCTCGCACGCGCGGGCGAGGCCGGCCTGCCGCGGGGCTGCGCTCGGGGCCCACGGGCGCGGCGGGCTCGTGGCGTCCCAGAGGGGGCTCGCGCCGTGAAGCGACGGCGAGCCCGGGGAGGAGGCGAGGAGGGGGCGGGCCTTCTCAGAAGGCTCGGAGGTCCCCCCGGCCTCCTGAGAAGGTGTCCAAAAGCCTTCCCCGAAGACACAGGCAACCTGTCTAAGGCCTTCCCCTCCTCACTTCCCCCCCTCGCTCGCCGCCGAGTGAACAAAAACAAGACGGGAGGTTCTTCGCTGTGTTCGGCCTCCAGAGGCCCGCGCCGGGCCCCAGGCTGTCCAAAAACGACTCGGGATGCAAAAGCGGCCCTGGGAAAGGGTCGGAACAAAAACAATACAGTACATCGGATCTCTGGGTTTGTGGACCACGGGCGCGGCAGGCTCGTGGCGTGCCGGCCAGCGCGCTCCGTACGGCGGGCTCGCGTCGTCCTCCAGTCTTCGGAGGCTCTCGTCGGCTCTTGGGCCTTTTCTCGCCTCGGGGTGCTTTTCGGCAGCCGCACCTCGCCGAGAGCGCTCCGGGGGAGCCTGGGTCACCCCGAACGGTCGCCGAAGGCCCGAGCTGTGGCGCGAAAAACACTCGGCAGAGGCGTGCAGCGATGCCATGCGACCATGGTCTCGCACACCGCGTGGATCGTTCGACCTCGACCGATCGGCGGCGTTCCGACAATCGCTCGACGTCGGCCGACTCTGGGCCACCGCGGGCGCTCCACCTCCCCTGAGATCCTGGCGTTGCAATTGGTGTCCCGCTGGGCGTAGTCGCCCGGTTTCGGGCCCCGGGACCCTCGCAGATCGATCCTACTCGAGAATGGCGCAGGAAGGTGGGGTCCAGGTGGGGAAACCAACAGATAGCGCTACTCCGAGAAACTCTCCCGGGGTGCGGGCTGTACAGAATTTCGAGACGAATCCGGCGGTGGCGACGAGGCCCTCCCAGGAAGCCCCAAAAAGGGGGAAAACGAGAAAAAGTGTAGCGGGAAGGGTACCTCTTCCTCCTCTGACCAGGGCTCCAGCTGTGCTTTTCTGCGATGCCGCATTTTTTCGCGACGACAGATCTCAGGGCGCGCCGGGGCCGCCGCCGCGTCGACCACGGCGCGGCCCTGCCGTGGCCCCGGGGGGGCGAAGCAAGCGGGTCCTGAGGGCAACGGGGCTTCCGCACCTTCCGCACCTTCCGAGCGGCAAGTGCCGCGCTGCCGCTGCTGCCGCCGCGGCCGCAGCGGCGGCCACCGTCGAGGCCGCAGCGGCGGCCGCCGCGGCCGCATCGTGGCGGCACCTTCCGCGCGGAGATGCGGAGGGTGCAGGTCGTGGGCAGGGCCACCGTCTCGTCCTGAGCCCGTTTCTGACAGGCCCGTGAAGGGCCCCAGGACCCCGACAACGGCAAAAAACAGCATTTTCTTTCAATGGAAAAGCAATCCAATCAAAAAATCACCGGACAACCCCCTGGACAACCGGGACAACCCATGCTGATTGATGAGGACAGGACGACCTGCCCCGTGCAACCCCTTGGACAATCCAGCGGGAATTCGTTCAACCCCTCTAGACAACCCCCCTTGGACAAGCCTCCCCGGGATTTTTCTTCCATACGATATCGTAGGACCCGTGTCCCGCAGGACAGCCCTGCTCCATGGCGACCGGCGCTGCGCACCGCACCCCCGCGGTGCGCGGCGAGGGCGCAACGTCGCCTTGGCGCCCTCGCGCGCACCCTTGCGGCTCGTGCCGCGGCGCGCAGAGCGCGGGCAGTCCTTCGCGGCCCAGCGGGCAAGCTCTGGCGCTTCGCTCGGGGAGCAGAAAGGAGACCAGCGACACACCGCCTTGAAGGATCCATCAGCGTGCTGCTTTTGAGGCAACACCAAGGGCTAGGACAAAAACGGAAGAGTCACACGCCGACAACGGCAGCGTGTCAGTGGTACCGTCTCTCCCTCCCGAATTAGGGGGACCATCGCAGTCGGCGAAAAATCGAGCTGGAGTCGGCGACACATCGCCGACGGATCGGCGATGGGCAAGCCCCTGAGAGTGAGGGGCGGTCGCCCCCCCCCCAGGCGAGTGAGTGGGCGATTGGTGGCCAACGCGCTCCCCCCTGAGCCTATCAAACCTATCATGATGGGCCTGTTTTCCACCACCACCGCCATAAGTTGGAGGGGGAAGGAGGCGGAGGACGAGGACGAGAAGGACGAAGAGGAGGAGGACGAAGAGGAGGAGGAGGAGGAGGAGGAGGAGGAGGAGGAGGAGGAGGAGGACCCCCTCTCCCTCCAACTTATGGTGGTGGTCGTGGAAAACAGGCCCATCATATCACCCCCCAACGTTGCCCCAGAGCCTCAGGGGGGACGAGGTGCCCTGAGATCCGACGTCGCGGCACAAACATGCAGCACCGTGAGACACTAAACTCCACCGATGTGCGCCACCTCTGCGAGCCAGATCGATCCGTGAGGGCCCACGAGGCCCGAAGCCCGGCGAGAACGCCCTGCGTCGAAAGATGCGACGCCCAGATCTCGAGGAGCCAATTGCTTGAAAGCTTCGCGATAACGCCCGCGACTGGCCCCGTCCCCCGCCTCCCCCACCCCCACCCCTGGTCACGTCACGATTCGCGCCAGCGCCGTCCGGGAGTGAGCCAGTCTTGAGCATTCCCAAACGGCGCCGGCGCGAATCGTGACGTGACGGGCCCCCGTCCGTTCTCCCCCCCAGTCACCCCCGTTATCGCCAGGGGGTGAAGAAACTATGTCAAGGAGCGGCCAAAGAAAGCGCCATCGGCCAGCACCCAGGAGGAGGAGGCGGCGGGAGAGCGAGAGGCCAGTGGAAGAGCACGAGCGCAGGGCCCGAGAAGAGGACAAGCACGAGGAGCGAGGATGGATCGTGTGACGCCAACCATGTAGAAGACCAGTTCGATGCACGTCTTTCCACGCCTGCCGGCACGCGCGACAATTAAAAAAGAAAAACCTGCATAAATCAAAAGCATGAACTGTCGCAGCTTCGCGCACATTTCTTGGATCGGCGCTGGACGCCCCTAGCGGCGCCCCCGCGCGCGCCCCGAGCCTCTCTTCTCACTCGAGCAGCGTGCATCGGGCTGGTCTGACACACGACTGGCGTCGCCCAAGCCACGTCGAGCGAGAGAATCGGCCACACGCTGACACGGATTACGGATCCGTGGACCTGGCTCATAGGCGCCATATCCACGGATTGGGGAAAGTACCATCCGAAACAGGCAGCCAATGCCGCCTGACTTGGCGACGAGCGTGCACACTACGCATAGAAACAGGACCCGTCGCTAACCGCTAACCCACGCGATTCGTTTCCATGTTTGCGCTTCCTCACAAGGAGCCGAGGGCTAGGAGGACGAGGGTTTCCACTGAAGGCAGCCCACATGGGATATAAGAGCAGATGGGGTCGGAAGATCGCGCCACATCACCAATGCATCGCCGATGCATCAACGATGCATAGGCGAGGTCGGCAATGCATCGGCACCGCCAGCGTGGAGAGAACTGGGCTCACATCGAGCCGCATCGCCCCTGGATCTATTCCATCCCAGAAATCCGACGACCTGACAGGTTGCAACCCGCCGCCCTGGAGGTCCAGACCCATTTCCCCGGCCAGCTTCTGTCCCGGACCCATGTGTGAGGAAAAGCCGCCAGTTGACAACAAATCCTATAGTCGGAGGTCTGGAGCCAAAGGCTTCCTTGATCACAGTCAACCCGCATGATAAGGACGCACGATGGGGATGCAAGGGCCTTGGAAGGCCATGTCGACACTCTGTGGGCGGGGCGCGGCCAGCGAAAGCAGCTGCCAAGGATGGGCCGAAGGGGACGGATGCAAAGGTAGCCTTAGAAAGTTGCTCATCCTTACTATGCGGGTTGACTGCAGGAGGGCGACAACTCTATGCATGTATACACCGATCCTGGCCAGGCCCATCCCAGCCTGTGTACAGCTGGCGTCCCCCGTGACCGAGAGGAGCGATAGCGGGGAGGGCGGGGGCTTCCACTCCATCCGCCCCGGGCACGCCTGGGCCCTCCGCGCCAGCGGCGCGGCGGGGGGGCGCCACACCCTCCTGGTGAGGGGCCACGCTGAGGGGGGGACGAGCTGAGGGGGGGGAAAGCATCGAGCCGGACTCGGCGGTACGACGCCGATGGCGAATGCGCACGCTCCTGGACGGGGTGGGCTATCAGGCCCCGTCGGCGACAAACTGGCGATTCGGGGCCGGTGCCTCCCCCCGCCAGGGGCCAGATGATCCCCCCCTTTGGGGCCTGATGACCCCCCCCTCCCTTGACGTTGCCCCGGACCTGACGGCCATCCGCACCGCCCGCTCGCCCCTCGCCTCCGGGAGCCCGCCGTCCCGCCAGCGGGCCCGCGCGCCCACGCCGCAGGCAGAGGGCCCCGAGCTGCAGCACCACTCGGCGCGCGCGGCCCCGGGGGTGTCCTCGGCAGACCGCGGCTCGTGGGCGAAACACAGATCCGTGTCTTGGCGGCGCGAGGTCGCACACGTCTCCACAAGCTCTCAAAACGTGCTCGGGCTCCCCGCGACCCTGCCACCGCGGGACGTGGCCTCGAGCCCGGGGGCCATCACGGACCGATGCGGCTCGAAAGATACTGCAGAAAGGTGGGGTCTAGGGCTCCGGCGGGTGGTGGCGCGCAGACAGGGGGGTAAGGGGAGGGGGAAGGCTTCTCAGAAGCAGGGGTGCTTCTAAGAAGCCTTCCCCTCTTCCCCACCCCCCTTCTGCGCGTGGCCGAACATCCGCGGCCTCGCGGGCGTGGATATGGACACGTTCGCCGCGCGCAAGCAGTCTCGGGTCGGACGAGAAGCGGAGCGGGAAGCAAAGGTCGGCGGCGCGCCGAAGGGGGGGAGCTCGACGTTTTCTGGCGGTGTCGTCGGTTCCAGAAGGTTTTCCAGCCTGGGGGGGCGTTCTGGCGAGGGCGTTCCCAGGGTGCCCAGATCGTCCAGAACGGCCGCCCGAGGCCCGAGTTGTGATCCGAAAACCAGAATCGGCGGCGCGCCGAGGGGGAATTCAGAGGTGGCAAGACCTCTCAGAAGGCGGCAGCGATTCCCAGAAGCCCTCCGACCTTCTCTGAGAAGCCCCTTGCGTCTTCGGGGAAGGCTTCTGACAGGCAGGAGAGCCCAGACTCGAATCGAGAAGTCGAGTCGGCGATCGATATGAATCGGATCGGCGGAAATCGGCATCCGAGTCGGGAGAAGTCGAATCGATAGAAATCAGCAGGCCTGTAGGCCTGCATCGAGCAATCGGAACGCAAATCGGAATCCGAAGTTGAATCGAATCGGAATCAGAAGCCATCGAAATCGAACCGAATCGAATCGGAGGAGTCGAAATGAGCCCTGCACTGAGAGGGCTGGAGGCCCTCTGAGCCTTCCGAGCGCCCCCTCTGCCTTGCTCCCTGGGCGCCCCGCCGAAAAGCAAGGGTTCGCGAATCGGCTGACGGTAGCTGATTTTCTTGGCGCCTCGCGGCGCCGGAGGCGCCAATAGATCGAGGGAAAGGCGGCGGCGGGGACGAGATCAGCTGCATGCATAGGGCGCGGCCAGATCTATGCATATCCACTGCCCCAGCCCTGGCCCATCCTGGGCCCGAGGCGCGGTGTATACGCCCTCCTGGCCTGGCCAGGGAGGCGTGTACACCGCTCCTGGAGCCCGAATGGGCCAGGCCTGGGGCAGTGGATGTGTATAGATCCCGTTGCACTGGTGCAGCGAATTTCGCACCCACCCACCCACCCACCTTTCCCTATCCCCCTCCCTCTCACCCGACCCGAAGGCCCAAGAAGGTACGAACACCGCGACAGCCATCGTGCTACCGCAAGGGACGCTGAGCGCAAGGAACGAAGGGGCTTTCCTGGCCACGGCTGGGCTCGGCCACAAGTACTTAGGTCCCCCGGCCTCGACCTGGGGAGCAGCACGAAAAAAACGGAACCCCTCCAGAGCCAAGTGGTCCGTGTTTCAGCGCGGTTACTCTGCTCCACAGACCTCTCCCAGGGCGCGTGCTGGCCAAGATTTCGAGGCGAATCCAGCCGTGGAGACGACGGCAGAGTAGCGGAATAGCGGCATCCTGGGGTGGCCCGGGAGGTGCCTCGGGCGAGCGAGGGCGCCTCCCCTCCCAGATCCAGGCGACACCCAACAGTCACGACGGTCGCTTTGGCGGGCGCGTCTTCGGCCCCCAGAGTGATAAGCAGCATAAGTACCCCTAATCATGTGGGAGGGGGCCAAAGCTAGGAAGGCCGGAAGCATTAGAGATGTAAGGGGTCTCCTTTGCAGACGTGTCCGACGAAACCACCCGTCTGTTTGGGGAGTACCCCTGAAAGCCATGGACCTCAGTCAGGCCACGAGTTCCTTGTGGTATTCAGGGTTAGGGGCTGACTCGTGCTTGCTGACACGTGGGGCCGCGTCCCGGCCCCGCAGGGTCGTCCCCTGCGCACGGGGGGCCGCGTCCTGGCCCCGCGGGACCGCCAGAGAACGGCTCGGGAGGGCGAGCCAGTCCCGGGAAGCTGCCCCGCGCTTTGTCGGAATTGAAAGATTGAGCCCGCCGCCGCCCCGCATTCAGGGTTATCGTCATTACAGACGACTACTACTATCATCGTTATTATTCGCATGAACAGTAACATCATAAGAACAACCCTAATCACCAACAGCATCATCATCATCGTCAGCATCATTAACATCGTCATCATCACATCATCATCATAACCCGCACCATCGACATCATCATCATCACCATCATCAACATCGTCATTGCTATTAACCGTCACCATCATCATCAACATCAGCATCCTCATCATCATCAACATCAGGATCATCACCATTCTCATTATCATCATCATCCTCATCCTAGTAGTAGTAGTAGTCGTAGTAGTAGTAGTAGTAACCGTAGTAGTAGTAGTAACCGTAGTAGTAGTAGTAGTAGTAGTAGTAGTAGTAGTAGTAGTAGTAGTAGTAGTAGTAGTAGTAGTAGTAGTAGTAGTAGTAGTAGTAGTAGTAGTAGTAGTAGTAGTAGTCCGACGCCGGCCGGCCGGCCGGTTGGCCCGCGAGGGGAGGCAACAAGACGAAGACATCCCAAAATTTGTTTTTTTTCTGTTTCAAGCCCCCGTTTATTCGTCGACTTTTTCGGCCCCTCGGCGATGGCGAAAAAAACAACAGCCCCCCGAATAACTTAAAAACATAAGGGCCCCGCCGGGGCCGCGGCGGGGACAAAAAAAAACAAATCTTGGGATGGCTGAAGAAGTGGCGGCGTCGGTCGGCGGCCGGGCGTGGCGTCGGCGGCGGGCGCGGCGTCGGGCGGCTGCTCAGAACCTCCGGGGAGGGGGAGGAGGAGGAGGGGGAGGAGGAGGAGGAGGAGGAGAAGGAGGAGGAGAGGGAGGAGGAGAAGGAGGAGGAGGAGGAGGAGGAAGAGGAAGAGGAGGAGGAAGAGGAGGAGGCGGAGGAGGAGGAGGAGGGAGAAGGAAGGGGAGGCGCCTCAGGGACTCCTCAAAATCAGCCAGCGTGTCGTCCTCCGCCTCCGCCTCCTTCTCCGCCCCCTTCTTCTCCTCCGTCTTGTTATTCTTCTTGTCCACCACGGTCGCCTTCTTGGGAGGGGGGGGGAAAGAAAACGAGGGGGGCGGGGGGGCCCTCCGAGGAAAAAATGTCGGCGCCCAGCGGTCTGAGCGGAGGGCCCCCCGCCCCCCGCGCCAACATAGATTCTTAGGCTGAAGGTCGGGGCGAGCCAATTGTGCCCTGGACACGGCGGGGGCACAATGGCCACCCCCGCCATCTCCAGGGCACAATTGGCTCGTTTCCTACATCCAGCCCCAGACATCCTAAACAAAAGATAAATTAATGCTCAAAATTTGGGTTCAGGGGGGTGGGTGAGGAGACTCACCCACCCCCCTGAACCCAAATTTTGCGTTCAGGGTCCAGCGGATCTGTTTTTCGGAGGTGGGGGCATCGGCCGGGGGGGAAGAAGAAGAGCCACGTCGTTGTTTGACCTCGTTCTTTTCCTCGTTTCCTCCGCCTCATCCTCTCCCGCCCGCCCTCCTCCTCATCCTTCTCCTCCGCCACCTCCCCCTCCTCCTCTTCTCCCCCCCCCTCATCCTCCTCCTTTTCCTCTTCCTCCTCCGCCTCCGCCAACTACTACTACCGCCCAGCACTGTTTACCATGTCACCCCGCGCCTTCGCGGCCGACCGAACAACGCCCTGCACCGTCTTGCTGCGCTTGATAGGGCTCTCGTGGGTCAGGTTCACGACGCCGTAGCAGCGGCGGTGTGTTGCTGCTGCCGCTGACGACGACCCTGGTGATGATGATCCCGCTGCTGGCCCCGCTGGTGATGATGATCCCGCTGCTGGCGGCCCCTCTGCTGGTGATGATGATGCCGCTGCTGCTGTGTTGCAGTCTGATGGCACCGCTGGCCGTGATGCTGCAGCTGCGTTGTAGGCCGGTGACTCCGAAGCTGATGGCGCGCTGGCTGCTGATGTTCCCGCTGTGCCGGCGGCTGATGCCCCCGAAGCTGATGGTGCGCTGCTGGCGGCTGATGGTCCCGCTGTGCTGGCGGCTGATGTGCTTCCCGAAGCTGTTGGCGCGCTGGCGGCCGATGTTCCCGCTGCGCCGGCGGCTGATGTTCTTCCCGAAGCTGTTGGTGCGCTGGCGGCCGATGTCCCCGAAGCAGCTGCTGGCGCGCTGGAGGCCGATGCCCCCGAAGCTGCTGGTGCGTTGGCGGCTGATGTCCCCGGAGCTGTTGCTGCCGCCGACAAGGGATTGGAGGCTCCGCTGTCTCGTAGGCGGCGCTCCCAATAGCTCCAGTCCACGTCCTCAATCGGGTGAGTTTCCACAGCTTGCACGCTCTGAGGCGCGGTGTACAAAGAGTGAAGGACGTCCCATAACTCGTCTCGCAAAGAAGGCGAGTTCATGATTTCATTGAAGAGATTACAATGCACAGCGCTGCAATAGAACAATATGTCCGAACGCGCAGTCTGGGGCGTCAGCGGCTTCACGGCATGGGTGTAAATCCCCCCCTTCTTCTTGTCGGTCATGGCCCCGCAACAGCAACAGCCCAACCAATTCGCGATGAAGAAAGAATACAGCGCCATGGAAATTCCAGACACCATTGCCTGGGCGATATGGACGTCCAGAAGAAATACCTGGACTACTATGATGATATGGAACGTGAAAAAAACGATGAATCTGCCGCTCGAGCCCGGCGGCGCTTCCCGACCAGCCGAGCGGGTCCGCGACTCAAAAAAAAAAACCCTCACCTTTCTTTCTGGGGAACGGCTGAGGGGGGTAATAATGACGGGGCGCTCGCGTACATGCACCGGGGTCCTTGCGAATTTGTTTCGCAAATATTATTGGGAATCTTTTTCAAATTGAAATCCGACCTCCATCCCTCCAGACTCCGCCGCAGGCGCCCAGAATAATAATAATAATTTCAAATTGCGGCAGCACCCCCAAATTATTATTGGAAGCATACCCCCTGGATTTGCCCAGGACCCCCCAGGAATCTTAGGGGCCCTGACGGATTCTGATGGTTTCTGGAGCCCCGTCCTGGAGGATTCCTCCCTGGACGCCCTCTTGGAGCCGTGTCGGGCCGTTTTGGGAAGCCGCTTGGGCCGTCTCGAGGCCATCTTAGGTCGTCTTGCGTCTTGGGCCGTCTTGAATCGGTCTTGGGCAATCTTGGCGGCCTGGTGGCCTGTTTGGGCCAGGTGGCAGTCATCTTGGATTCCTCGGAGGGCACCAGGGGCATGTCTCGGCGCCGCATTTTGGACACCATCTGGTATCTGGAATCCAGATGACTGCCACCTTGGATTCCTCGGAGGGTGCCGGGCCATGTCTCGGACATGGCCCGGCACCGTTCGGCGCCGCATGCCCGTGCATGTTTCGGTGGCAGTCATCTTGGATTCTTCGGAGGGCGCCGTATGAAAAACGTATTGAGTGGCAATGTATCGCCTCATGTTGAGGCCCAGAATGCAAGTGAAACAATTGTTTTTCTCAACCAGTTTTCTGGTGACCCCCCCTTCGTGGGTCACCTGGTGTGCTTGCGCCGTATCGAAAACGCATTGAGAGGCAGCGCGCCGCCTCATGTTGAGGCCCAGAATGCAAGTGAAACAATGGGTTTCTCTCAACCAGTGTTCTGATGACCCACCCCTTCGTGGGTCACCAGGTGTGCTTGCGCCGTATTGCAAACGTATTGAGTGGCAATGCATCGCCTCATGTCGAGGCCCAGAGAGCAAGTGAAACAATTGTTTTGTCTCAACCAGTTTTCTGGTGACCCACCCCTTCGTGGGTCACCTGGTGTGCTTGCGACGCATGGCAAATATATTGAGTGGCAGTGCATCGCCACATGACGAGGCCAAGGATGCAGGTGAAACAATTTTTTTCTCAACAAGTTTTCTGGTGATCCACCCCTTCGTGGGTCACCTGGTGTGCTTGCGCCGCATGGAAAACGCATTGAGTGGCAATGCATCGCCTCATGTTGAGGCCCAGAATGCAAGTGAAACAATTTGTTTTTCCAAACAAGTTTTCTGGTGACCCACCCCTTCGTGGTTCACCTGGTGCGCTTGCGCCGTATGGCAAAAATATTGAGTGGCAATGCGTCGCCTCATGTTGAGGCCCAGAATGCAAGTGAAACAGTTGGCTTTTCTTAACCAATTTTCTGGTGATCCACCCCTTCGTGGGTCACCTGGTGTGTGATTCGCCGTATTGAAAACGCACTGAGTGGCAATGCGTCGCCTCATGTTGAGGCCCAGAATGCAAGTGAAACGATGGGTTTTTCTCAACCAGTTTTCAGGTGACCCACCCCTTCGTGGGTCACCTGACGTAGTGAATGGCAGTGCGTCGCCTCATGACGAGGCCTAAAATACAAGTGAAACAATTGGTTTTTCTCAACCAGTTTTCTGGTGACCCACCCCTTCGTGGGTCACCTGGTGTGCATGCGCCGCATGGAGAACGCATTGAGTGGCAGCGCATCGCCACATGACGACGCCCAGGATGCAGGTGAAACAATCTGTATTTCTCAACCAGTTTTCTGGTGACCCACCCCTTCGTGGGTCACCTGGTGCGCTTGCGCCGTATGGCAAACGCATTGATGAGTGGCAGCGCATCGCCTCATGACGAGGCCCAGAGTGCAAGAGAAACAATTGTTTGTTCTCAACCAGTTTTCTGGTGACCCACCTCTTCGTGGGTCACCTGGTGTGTTTGCGCTGCATGGAAAACGCATTGAGTGGCAATGCGTCGCCTCATGCTACGGCCCAGGATGCAAGTGAAACAATTTGTTTTTCTCAACAAGTTTTCTGGTGACCCACCCCTTCGTGGGTCACCTGGTGCGCTTGCGCCGTATGGAACGTATGGCAAACGTATTAGGTGGCAGCGCGTCGCCTCATATTCATGCCCAGAATGCAAGTGAAACAATTGGTTTTTCTCAACCAGTTGCTGGTGACCCACCCCTTCGTGGGTCACCTGGTGTGCTTGCGCCGTATGGCAAACGCATTGAGTGGCAGTGCCTCGCCTCATGTTGAGTCCCAGAATGCAAGTGAAACGATGGGTTTTTCTCAACCAGTTTTCTGGTGACCCACCCCTTCGTGGGTCACCTGGTGTGCTTGCGCCTCATGGGAAACGCATTGAGTGGCAGTGTGTCGTCTCATGTTGAGGCTCAGAATGCAAGTGAAACAATTGGTTTTTCTCAACCAGTTTTCTGGTGACCCACCCCTTCGTGGGTCACTTGGTGTGCTTGCGCCGCCTGGAAAACGTATTCGGTGGCAATGCGTCGCCTCATGTTGAGGCCCGGACTGCGAGTGACATATTTGGTTTTTCTCAACCAGTTTTCTGGCGACCCACCCCTTCGTGGGTCACCTTGTGTGCTTGCGCCGTATGGAAAACGCACTGAGTGGCAATGCGTCGCCTCATGTTGAGGCCCAGAATGCAAGTGAAACGATGGGTTTTTCTCAACCAGTTTTCTGGTGACCCACCCCTTCGTGGGTCACCTGGTGCGCTTGCGCCGTATCGAAAACGCATTGAGAGGCACTGCCTCGCCTCATGTTGAGGCCAAGCAAGAATGCAAGAGAAACAATTTGTTTTTCTCAACCAGTTTTCTGGTGACCCACCCCTTCGTGGGTCACCTGGTGTGCTTGCGCCGCATGGAATACGTATTGAGTGGCAGTGTTTCGTCTCATGTTGAGGCCCGGAATGCAAATGAACCAATTGGTATTTTCAACCAGTTTTCTGGTGACCCACCCCTTCGTGGGGCACCTGGTGTGCTTGCGCCGCATGGCAAACATCTTGAGTGGCAGTGCGTCGCCTCATGACGAGGCCCAAAATGCAAGTGAAACAATTTGTTTTTCTCAACCAGTTTTCTGGTGACCCACTTCTTCGTGGGCCCCCATGGTGTGCTTGCGCCGTATGGCAAACGTATTGAGTGGCAATGCATCGCCTCATGTTGAGGCCCAGAATGCAAGTGAAGCAATTGGTTATCCTCAACCAGTTGTCTGGTGACCCACCCCTTCGTGGGTCACCCGGCGTGCTTGCGCCGTATGGAAAGCGTGTTGAGTGGCAATGCGTCGCCTCATGTTGAGGCCCAGAATGCAATTGGAACGTTTTGTTTTTCTCAACCAGTTCTCTGGTGACCCACCTCTTCGTGGGTCACCTGGTGCGTTTGCGCTGCATGGAAAACGCATTGAGTGGCAATGCCTCGCCTCATGTTGAGGCCCAGAATGCAAGTGTTTTTTTTCTCAACCAGTTCTCTGGTGACCCACCCCTTCGTGGGTCACCCGGTGTGCTTACGCCGTATGGGAAACGCATTGAGTGGCAGTGCGTCGCCTCATGTTGAGGCCCAGAACGCAAGTGAAACCATTTGTTTTTCTCAACCAGTTTTCTGGTCACCCACCCCTTCGTGGGTCACCTGGTGTGCTTGCGCCGCCTGGAAACGTGTTGAGGGGTAATGCCTCGCCTCATGTTGAGGCCCAGAATGCAAGTGAAACAAATTGTTTTTCTCAACCACTTGTCTGGTGACCCACCCCTCCGTGGGTCACCTGGTGTGCTCGCGCCGTAGCGAAAACGCATTGAGTGGCAGTGCGTCGCCTCATGTTGAGGCCCAGAATGCAAGCGAAACGATTGGTTTTTCTCATCCAATTTTCTAGTGACCCACCCCTCCGTGGGTCACCCGGTGGGCTTGCGCCGCATGGCAAACGTATTGAGTGGCAGTGCCTCGCCTCATGTTGAGGCCCAGAATGCAAGTGAAACAGCTGGTTGTTCTCAACCAGCTGTATTGTGACCCACCCCTTCGTGGGTCACCTGGTGTGCTTGCGCCGTATGGCAAACATCTTGAGTGGCAGTGCGTCGCCTCATGACGAGATCCAGGATGCAGGTGGAACAATTTGTTTTTCCCAACAAGTTCTTTGGTGACCCACCCCTTCGTGGGTCCCCTGGTGCGCTTGCGCCGTATGGAAAACGTATTGAGTGGCAATGCATCGCCTCATGCTGAGGCCCAGAATGCAAGTGAAACAAATTGTTTTTCTCAGCCAGTTGTCTGGTGGCCCACCCCTCCGCGGGTCACCCGGTTTGCTTGCGCCGTATGGAAAACGTATTGAGTGGCAGTGAATCGCCTCATGTTGAGGCCCAGAATGCAAGTGAAACAATTGGTTTTCTCAACCAGTTCTCTGGTGACCCACCCCTTCGTGGGTCATCTGGTGTGGTTGCGCCGCATGGAAAACGCATTCAGTGGCAATGCCCAGGATGCAGTTTTCTGGTGACCCACCCCTTTCGTGGGTCACCTGGTGTGCTTGCGCCGCATGGGAAACGTATTGAGTGGCAGTGCATCGCCTTATGCTGAGGCTCAGAATGCAAGTGAAACAATTGGTTTTCTCAATCAGTTTTCTGGTGACCCACCCCTTCGTGGGTCACCTGGTGTGCTTGCGCCGTATGGAAAACGCATTGAGTGGCAGGGCGTCGCCTCATGTTGAGGCCCAGAATGCAAGTAAAACAATTGTTTTTCTCAACCAGCTTCCTGTTGACCCACCCCTTCGTGGGTCACCTGGTGTGCTTGCGCCGTATCGAAAACGCATTGAGTGGCAGTGCGTCGCCTCATGTTGAGGCCCAGAATGCAGGTGAAACCATGTTTTTTTGGCGACCCACCCCTTTCGTGGGTCACCAGGTGTGCTTGCGCCGTACGGCAAACGTATTGAGTGGCAATGTTTCGCCTCATGTTGAGGCCCAGAATGCAAGTGAGACCATTGGTTTTTCCCAACCAGTTCTCTGGTGACCCACCCCTTTCGTGGGTCACCTGGTGTGCTTGCGCCGCATGGCAAACATATTGAGTGGCAGTGCGTCGCCTCATGACGAGGCCCAGGATGCAGGTGAAGCAATTTGTTTCTCTCAACCAGTGTTCTGGTGACCCACCCCTTCGTGGGTCACCTGGTGTGCATGCGCTGCATGGAAAACGTCCAAGGTGACAGTCATCTGGATTCCTCGGAGGGCGCCGGGCCATGTCCTAGAGATTCCTGAGGTTCCCCTTGGGGTTCCTTAGGGTGCCCTAGTGATTCTTCTTGGGGATTCACCAGGGATTCCTAAGAAGCCCCGAGGGAATCCGAAAGATTCCCTGAAGACCCCGCAGGATCCCCGAAGGATTCCTGAGGATTTCCGAAGGGATTCTTTGGGAGCGCCGAAAGATTCCTCAGGGTCCCCGAGGGACTACTCTTGAAGATTCCGCTTTGAATCCCAAGGATTCCGCAAGGATTTTTTTCTTGGATTTCCGAGGGAGCCATAAGGATTCCCGAGGGTTTCTGGAGTCCGCGGGAATTCTTAACGACACGTTCGGGATTCCAAAGGATTCCTTAGGGACTCCTGATGATTCCCAAGGGATCCCCCAGGATTCCCTTAGGATTCTTGAAGAGCCCTTAAGGATTCCTAAGGATTCCCTAGGGATTCCTAGGGATGCCCTCGGGATTCCTTAGGATTCCCTTGGGATGCTTGTGGATGCCTTAGGGATTCCTCTGGATTCCTTAGAAATTCCTTAGGGATTCCCAAGGGATCCCCAAGGATTCCCAGAGTCTGCCCCTCGCAGGCCGCCCTTCACAGGCTTCCATAGGCTTCCCCCGATAGGCTGTCCCCCACCGGCAAATTCAGGGAAACCCTCCTTGCCACCCGCCCAGCCAAGAATAATTTACGCTGCGCGCCTCAAATTCACCCTCCATGCTAAAGCAGCAGGACCGCGCACGCCAAGAATAATAATTTGAAGATTTTATTCTTCTTCGGAAATTTCAGGGTTACCTTGTAATTTCAAGCCCCAGGCCAGCCCCCCCAGAAGAATAATATTGCATGCAATTTCGTTTCAGAACGCATTGAGATTCTTCGGAAATTCGACGGTAACCCTCGAATTTCCCCCAAAACCCAAGAAGAAGTAGCTAATCGATAGGATTAAACGATAATCAGCGCCCCGTCATGGGTCATAATGGCAGGGTCCAGAGGAGGATGGAGGAGGAGGAGGAGGGAGGAGGAGAAAGAGGAGGGGAAGGAAGAGGAGGAGGGGGCGTGACGGGGGTAGGCCTCGTCGTCTTTGTTGTTCGGCCTTGTTGGGCATTATTTGGGGGGGGCCCTCGTCAACGCGAAAGCGAAACCTCATACTAAAGCACCCCGGGGCCGATTTTGAAGGGGCCGGTCCGGGCGCCGATTTTGAAAGGGGCCGATTTTGAAGGGGGCTGATCCCCCTTCAAAATCGGCCCCCTTCAAAATCGATAACGGACAACAGCGACGACGACGACGTCGTCCAGGCGCGCCCAGGCGAGGCTCTGACGGGTCGTCCACAGGCCGACGGTCCTCCTGCAGCGAGCGCCTCCTCCAGGCAGGCCCTGCAGCCGCGCCCCACGCGGCCGGCACGTGCATCTTATTATTATCATTCGTTCTCACCTGCTGATGTCCCATCGTGGTATCCAACCTCGTTCCGCCTTTTCCTGCCCCGTATTATCCTGGCCCACTCCGGCCCACCCCCATCGTAGTATCTTATCCGCAACGCCCATTCTATCCGATCCCATCTTCTTGGCGCCGATGGCGACATTGTTGTCTAGGCGCCCTCCTCCTCATCATCATTATCATCCTCCTCCTCCGCTTCTTCTTTCAGCTTAGACGCACGGAAGGCAGCATGAGCAACGGCGGCGGCCATCGAGCCCCCCCCCCCCTTCCCTGTCTCGACCCCGTCAGCGGTTGTTTGCCCGCGGACCTGCTGGAGGCAGGGCTCGGCCCATCATCAGGGTGGCCTCCAAGACGGCTTAGATGGCCCAAGATGATTTCCATGATGGTCCCGAGACGCATCCAAGACGTCCAAGATGCCCCCAAGAAGAGAGCCCAAATGACCCCAAGATGCCTCCGACGCGGCCCAAGATGAACCCAAGACGACCCAAGATGGCCTCAAGACGGTCTAGGACGCCCAGTCTGGTGACGCCGCTGGCGCCGCGCTTCTTCTTCTTCTGGGTCAAGACACCGAGGGGGGGGGGGGCATCACCTCCCCCCCTCGCCCACCACAGGAGCTCAAGACCCCAGATCCCGAAAGATCCCGAGACGGGAAGGACGAGGCAGGGGCCTCATTTGCGTGGTCGATGATGGTGCCCGCCAGGCACTCAGGCCCCGTCGCAGGCGGCCCCCGAGCAAACGGAATGGACGAGCATCATCCATCATCCATTCTCCTGATGTCTCCCCCCTCTCCTCATAAGCACTCCTCATCTTCGAATCTAAATCGAGGCCTGGGCATCCCACTGGTCGGGAGCCGCCTCGCTGAGGCCTCTGGCCAGCGCGGAATGGACGAGCGTCCCCCCCCTGATCCGCCCACATCCGTTCTCTTATGAATAACGCCTCCCTGCCGTCGCCTCGCCAGACGTGTCGCTGGGGCGGGCCGGGCACGCGTTCAGGGCATTAATCCATATCAAGTAATACCACGCGGGCCGCATGCGCGCGTCTCCCGCGCGCGCACGTCGAAATCCTTAGTTTGCAATCATCACAATGTCCTACCTAGGAGTTGGAGCACCTAGGAAGGCAACATCTACATCTACACCGACAGCTATATTATTAACATATACACCTGCATCTACATCTACATCAACATCAGCAGCGAGACTCACATCTACATCTAAATCCACACCTACATCTACACCTACACCTACATCTGCATCTACATCTACATCTACATCTACATCTACATCTACATATACATCTACATCTGCATCTACATCTACATATCATCATACACATACATCCACATCTACACCTACACCTACATCTACATATACATCTACAAGTTCGCATTGGTGGTGCGTTCGCTTTACATGCTATGCTACGATATGCAATGATATCCTGTGCTATGCGATGCTACGTTTGGCTATGATATGCTTTGATATGCTGTGCTAATGCTGCGCTGCGCTATGCTGCGCTGCGCTAAGCTAAGCTAGAGTAAGCTAAGTTATGCTTCGCTATGCTATGCTATGCTATGCTGCGCTACGTTATGCTGTGATATGCTGCGCTATGCTATGATATGATAGGCGAAGCTATGATATGCTATGCCGCGCTCTGTTATGCTATGCTATGATGTGTAATGTTATGCTGCGCTATGCCATGATATGCTGTATTATGTTGTGATGTGCTATGATTTGCAATGCTGCGGTGTGCTATGCTAAGCGATGCAATGCCATGCTATGTTATACTATGCGAGACTGCGCTATGCTGTGCTATGCTATGATATGGTAATACGTTGAGCTATGCTATGTTATGTTATGATATGCTTGGCTATGCTATGTTATGATATACTGTGATAGTGCTGCCCAAGCTAAGCTAGGGCAAGGTAGGCCCAGCCATGCTAAGCTAAATATGTTCAAGCTAAGCTAAGCTAGGCTACTAGGCCAAGCTAAGCCGAGCTAAGCTAAGCTAAGCTAAGCTAAGCTAAGCTAAGCTAAGCTAAGCTAAGCTAGCTAAGCTAAGCTAAGCTAAGCTAGGCTAGGCAAAGCGGGGGATCATGAGGGAACCGCGGCGCGGATGCCAGGAGAACCGCCCGGGGCGATTTCCACTGCCCGGCCCTTTAAGCATAGCGAAGCCTAGGTAGGGAACTGGTTTCTTCTGAGCAGCTTAAGAAGATATAGTTATCAAAAACACATGAGCATCAACTGGCAGCTCAACAAAGTCTGCCAGGTTCATTGAATTTCGAAGCGCACAGTTCCTCATGTCAGCCCCATGGGGCGCTTGTCTTTCAAGGGCGCACGCCCAGGCGTGAAAAGGATGATTGCGTGAACTTATTATGGGAGGGTGCATGGCAGCGTCGCATCATAGGGCATCCCGGGTTCCCCCTGGTCCTCATCCTCTCCTGCCTCTCCGAACGTTGGCCGGACTCAGTAGCCAGCGCTCGACATGCCTCTCACCGGCTTGCTCAGACTCTTCAGCGCCGTTGTTGCCGTGAACTTGGCTGAGGCCCGAATGAACGCCAGGTCCTCTGATGAGTCATCGTCCTCCTCATCCTCCTCGTCCTTGCCCTCCTCTTCCTCCTCCGCCTCCTCGTCCTCCTCGTCATCATCGTCCTCCTCGTCGTCGTCGTCCTCGTCGTCGTTGCCCCCTGAGTCGTCGTCCCCTGGATCGCCCTTCTATTTTCAGGTCGCTCGAGGCGTCGTCGTCGCCCCCTTCTTCGTCGCCATTTTCGTCGTCCTCTTCGCTTTCCTCATCGTTGTCGTCCGCCTTCTCCTCCTTCTCCTCCTCGCCCTCCTCCCTCTCGCCTCCTCGTCCTCCTCCTCCTCGTCCTCCGCCTCCTCCTTATCCTCATCCTCCTCATCCCCCTCGTCGCCCTCCGAGGAGCGCCGGCCCCTTGCCCGGCCGCGCAGGCCCCAGGTCTTCGCCCCGACCCACCCAGGACGGAGTCGCCCCCCCTCGCTGCTCTGGCGGTGGCGGAGGGGCGGGCGGAGGGGGCTGAGAGGGGAGGGGGAAGGAGGAGGGGGGATAATGTCGGGGGGAGGATGATGATGGGGGGGACGTGGAAGAGGATGTAGCGTTTTCACCCCCAACAGCAACAACAATGGGCTTGAAAAAACTGGAGGGGGGATCACGGGTGCGGGGTCGGGGCGTTTAGTTGTTGAACCGCCGGGCTCCAGGGCCGCGAGTTCCGTGTCCGCCACGAAAGCCATCACCTCGGACGGGCGTTTCCTCGCAATCTTCTCGTGGGCGGCGGCAATGAACGCGCCCTTCTGGAACCACTTCCAAACGCCATTGGAGGTAGTAGTCTTCGAAATCATGATGCGGTAAAGCTCGGGATGGAGCCTCACGAACTCGTCGGACGCCCACGCAACTCGAGTGAGATGCGCAATGCCATGGAAGGTCATGCAACGACCTCTCTCGCCTGCTGATGCGAAAAACTGTAGATCGCACGCCACTCCTCCACCAATGACTAGTGCCCAATGGATACGTTGTGGTAGGAGTACAGCATCAGGAACGATGAAGGTGTTCGCATTGAGTCGATCATTGACCACCTTAGCATCCAAAGTTCTCAACACGCGAACGTGACAGGGCGCCTTGAACTTGTCCTGCAAACTCTTCTCGACGAAAACACTGGCGCCAGCTAAAACAGGGAGGACCGGGTCGTCGGCGGCTCGAGAGGCGGCTCGTTTCTTACTGATGTACTCTTCAGTCAGCTTGTCTTGATACAGCGAGAATAAACGAGCAGCCTCGCGCATGTTGGGCGGCATGTCCTTGTCTATGTTCAACTCGCTCGTGCTCAAGAGCTGCTTCAGGCGCTTGGCCTTCTGGAAGTCGGCCTCTTTCTGGTGTTCGGGCGTCCACGAATCAGTATCAGTCGACAGCCTCCCCTCGATCTTGGCGTGTCTCGCCTCAGAGCTGCTGGCCGCGTCAGAGATGGCGCTGCTCCGACGTTTCAAAAACGAGCTAAAACTATTGTCTTCTCTTGACACTGGTCGCGGCCGCCCGGCGTCCACTCGCACAGGCCTGTCGCTCGTTCGAGTGGTCCTGTAGACCTCCCGCCAGATGACCCGGGCAGCCTCGCAGAGTTCATTGTCCGACTTGGGATCCACGTCGCAAATGATGAACAACTCGTCGTTGATAAGCTGCTCGGAGAGATCGGCCCGGCAGAAACCGGCCGCGATGTGGCCCTTGGCGAACAGCCGCTCCACGCCGGACGAGCTTTGCCCATATCCACCGAATCGCACCAAGCACGCCATCAAGGCGTCTGAAGGGTGCGCCATCGCAATGCGCCGGGTGCGGGTCATGGCCTCGACCGCTAGCCTCCACGCGTCGATGGTCGACGCCCCGGCAGTCTCGGCCATCCTCAGGGCGACTGGCAAGAAATCATCATATTGAACCCGCAGCTCCGTCACAGGGACTTGGCATAAATGAGCAACTCTGGCCATGTGATCGCTGAAATTCGGCATAGCAACAACTTTATCGATGGTTTTGCCTTCCAAGCTGAAAATGCACATCGAGGCCAGTGCCTCAAAGTTTGGAAATTCTGCTCTGATCACGAGCGTTGCGAGGGCAACCCAATTCTTCATGCGCTTCAAAGCTGAATTGATGAGAGCCGGCGTCATTGTCCCTCTCCCCCCAAGTGTATACGGGACTGCTGCTTGGCCAGTGCCGACCCAAAGGGTCCGTGCTCGCTGGAAGTGCTGAACCATCAGATGCGTGAAACCCGTCTGCAAACAACCGCCGTGATTGAAGAGGTAGGTCACCCGTTGGAAGAACCGCAATACTTCATGGCATTGTCTTGATTTGTCGAAGTCTTCGCAATCGAAAAACCTAGTCAGAGCAAGGTTCTCAACGCTAGCGTCAGCCAGCATGGCGAAGGTGAGGCATGACTCCACGTCCAAGAGACGCAGGAAACGCTCAGCGTCCTTCGACTCCTCATTGCCATGTCGTTCGTCCTGGAGCTGCTGCGCCGTCTTCACAAGGGCATCGAAGTGGAACACGCCCCTCGACAACGGCAGCGCGATGCTGTGGGCGGCACAGGCAAGGAAAACAAACGACCACATGACTTAAGCCAAAACATGAAACGGACAAATCCAATAACCCCACCCTTCAAATAATGTAAGAGCGGCTTCTAATAGGGTTTCAAATATAGACGGGGGGCGCGGAGGCCGAACTGCATTAATTATCACTGGGAAAGTTCACCATCGAGGTTACTTCCTTCTTATGTTGAGATAACAACATCAAGCGAAGCGAACACGTTTTTTCAGGATGTCTCAAGCGAAACCAATAGTTTTGGGAGGCAGCCTCAAACGAAACGATCAATGGTTCGAGGGTGCCCCAAGCGGAACCAGCAATTATTTGAGGATGTCTCGAGCGAAGCGAAAAACTTGTCGAGGGTGTCCCAAGCGAAACAAGCATATACTCGAGGATGTCTCTCTCTTGCTTTCTCCTCCTCACCATGGCCCCTGAGCTTGCGCATCGCTGTGCTTTACTATCATCCAGGGAAACCGAGGCAGATGAGCTATGCCCTACATGAGCAGATGAAAATGCTAATTCCCATTAAGCGTTGACAGTTAAGTATAAAAAGTTTTGAACTTTGGAGGTTTCCTTTTCCTCTGCGCGCCCATTTGGTCCTCTCTGAAACATCATCAAAAACGAAATTGAAAAGTTCTGGTGCCCTTTATTATTAATAAGGATGCTGAAGGAACACGTCGGCTTTTTAATAATTTTATAATAGAGAACTTAAGTTCGGAGGTGCGCGCGCGCGCCTCTGAGCTTCTCTCGTATATTATTATTCACATGAAAAATTTACATTTAATTCCAAAAACGAAATTGGAAATTTCTGGGGCCCTTTAAGGAGGCCGAAGGAACGCGGCTGCTTTTCATATTTTTATCATACAGAATTGAAGCGCGCGCGCGCGCGCGGGTGACCCGGTCACCGCGCGCGCTTCCTAGCTTCAGTTCTTTATTATAATCGTATAAAAAGCCGACAAGTTCCCTCAGCCTCCTTAAAGGGCTCCAGAATTTTTCGATTTCGTTTTTGGAATTATATGTTGATTTATTAATATCGAATGATAATGTAGAAGTGAAGCTCAGCGGTGCGCCGCGCGCGCGCGCGCTTCAATTCTGTATGATAAAAATATGAAAAGCAGCCGCGTTCCTTCGGCCTCCTTAAAGGGCCCCAGAAATTTCCAATTTCGTTTTTGGAATCTTACATATAGATTTAGTAATGATAAATAATAATAATATAGAAGAGGTGGAGCTCAGCGGTGCGCCGCCGCGCGCGCGGCGGCGCACCTCCGAGCTTCGCTTTTATTTTTGAAAAATACAAAAAAAAATCAATTGGTTTCCTATAGAATTGTGCGCGCATACTAATAATTCTCATAGGTCCCCTAAGATTCCTACTGGTTCCTATAATAATAGAGGTTCCCATTGGTTTCTATAGAGATTCCCCATGTGCCTCGTTTTCCCAGGGCAATCAACCACAGCGATAAACAAGTTCAGGGGGGCCTGGGGGGGGGAGAAAGATAGAGAGATACATAGGACGATAAAAAGAGAAGAGGAGGTAGAGGAGGAGGATGAGGATGAGGAGGAGAAAGAGCAAGAGGAGGAGAGGAGAAGGCGATCGCACAAATCCAAAGTTTAAAACTTATTAGATGTCATTGTAAGTGCGTATGTGCTCGCGTAGGGTAGCTCATGTGCCTCGCGTTCCAATGATAAGCAACCCCAGCGATAAACAAGTTCAGGGGGGCAGGGTGAGGATAAGAAATAGAAATATAAATGTAGAGATAGATAGAGAGAGAAGCTGAGGAAGAAGAGGAAGATGACGAGCAGGAAGAAAAGTTAAGGATGTCTCAAGATATCATCGGCTTTGTTGGCTCCTCTGTTAACATCTCTATGTTGGCCTCTGGCGGGCAACTTTTATTATCGCTCCGCGACGCCGAACTTCATGATCCCTGGAAGGTTATTCTCTATTATAGTTCGAGGTTATGGCTGTGGGCCCGTTTTCATTAAACGGAGGCGAGG
This sequence comes from Prorocentrum cordatum, assembly GCA_963575745.1. NCBI lineage: Eukaryota > Dinophyceae > Prorocentrales > Prorocentraceae > Prorocentrum > Prorocentrum cordatum. The sequence continues at coordinate 446,133 of CAUYUJ010022459.1, forward strand.
GGGGAGATCGAATTCTCGACGCTTCGCGCACCCCCACCAGCCCATCCAGAAACGATCAGCAGGGGAGTTGGTGAATCAGGGGCGGCATAACGCACGCAGTCGCGCAGCCGTCGTCGAGAACACAAGCATCACACATCATAGCTGTCCGCATTGAAGGTTAAGATGGAAATCAATGCAAGTTACGATAGTGCTTCGATGAGAAGAGGTGAGGGGTATTTCGATGACTCGTAATGGCTGTTGCACTGATTTGGTCTGGGCCCTCTTGGGATTCTCGTGGGCCCCTCTTGGAGCTTCATGGTGCTCTTTATTGCGGCTCTCATGAGGTCATCTGAGGGCTTTCTTGGGGCGTATTATGTGGGGCTCGTGTGATGCGTGTTGGGGCCATCTTGGGGCTCTTTTGGAGGACATTGGAGCCCCCCTTGGGGCTTTTTTGGGGGGGGTGTTTGGGAGGCATCTCGGGGCCGTCTTCTTGGTCCCTATCATGGCTAAAGAAGAAGAGGGGGGGGGGAGGCAATTATTGTCCACCCCCATCGGAAGCTCAAAAATGCAGTCGTGGGACCATCGTGGCCCGCTCTTGGAGCGTTCTTGGGGCCGTTTTGGGGCTCTCATATGGGCCCCTTTTGGGGCTGTTTTGGATCATCTTGGGACCATCTTCTTGAGGTCTCAACAACAAGAGCCCTTCGGAGGCGAAAAAATCAGAAGACAAAAAACATTGATTGTCCATAGGTGTTTGAAGGAGTTTGGCATCTTCTTGGGGGGGTCCTTGGAGGCCTCGGAGGACAGTTGAAACTATCTTGGGGCCGTCTTGAAGCCTCTCGGACGCTTGCCGGAGGCTATCTTGGCCCCTCTACCGCTATCTTGGGCCATCTTGGAGGCCATCGTGCGCTCTCGGAGGCTCTCTTGGAACCATCTTGGGCCATCTTCTTGGACGCCGTTATGGGTCCGCCCCCCCGTCCACACGCAGGGAGGGGGGAGGAGGTAAACAACCTCCCGAGCAGGAGGGAAAGGCAGGAGGTTGGAAAGGGAAATGACTTAGACCACATACGCCCAGAGGGCTGGTGGGATTGGAATGATGGACAGCCCCCCAGTATAATACTGTCGGGAAATCGATTTCGGTTTCGCGTTCGCGCGCGCCGCGCGGGCGAGCCGAAGCTGTGGCTAAGGCGCAGCTGGGCCAAATGTTTGGCGACCCGGCGCCCGGGGCCGGGCGGTGCCCCGCCGGTGCCCCGGCGCCCCAGGCTGAGGCGCGGCCGGACCAAATGTTTGGCGACATGGCGTCCGGGACCGGGCGGTGCCCCGCCAGTGTCCCGCCGGTGTCCCGGTGCCCCTCCTGGCGAACAGTGCCGCGCGGTGCCCCGCTGGTGTGCCGCTGCTGGTGCCCCGCCTGTGTCCCGATGGTGATGATGATGATGAGGAGGAGAAAAATGATGATGAAGATGATGAGGATGGTGATGATATGGATGATGATGATGATGATGAGATGATGATGATGATGTGGATGTGATGATGGCGATGCTGATAAGGATGATGATGATGATGAGGATGGTGATGGTGATGGTGATGATTGATGAAAATGATGATGGTGATGATGTTGATGATGGTGATGATGGTGATGATGGTGATCGTGATGATGGTGTAAATGGTGATGATGCTGATGATTATGATGGTGATGATGGTGATGATGACGAGGATGATGATGATGTTGTCGATTGTGAGTTCGACTATAAAATAAAAAGCAAGATCGACAGTGAAAGATGATGATGATGAGGATGCCGAGGATGATGATGAGGATGATGATGATGATGGTGGTGATGATTGTGATGATGATGTTGATGATGATGACCACGATGATGAGGATAAGGATGATGATGAGGATGCTGATGATGGTGGTGGCGATGAGGACGATGATGATGATAATGATGATGAGGATGATGATGATGACGGTGGCGGTGATGATGATGTTGATGTTGTTGATGATGATGAATATGGTGATGATGATGATGACGAGGATGAGGATGTTGATGATGGTTGTGATGATGATGACAACAATGTTGTTGATGATGATGATGGTGATGATGGTGATCATGGTGGTCATGGTGATGATGATTATGGTGATGATGATGGTGATGATGGTGATGATGGAGATGATTATGATGATGATGCTGTTGATGATGACGGTGGTGATAATAATGACGTCGATTGTGAGATCGATTGTGATATAGATAGTGAGATCGACAGTGAGGGAAAATTATGATGATGATGCGGGTGATGGTGATGATGGCCAGGATGATGATGATGGTCATGATGGTGATGCTGATGATGATGACGATGATGATGATGAGCATTAAGGTGAGGATGATGATGGTGGTGCTGATGGTGATGATGGCGATGATGGTGATGCTGATGATGATGATGAGGTGGCGAGGATGACGATACTGATGAAGATGATAATGATGACCTCGATTGTGATATCGATAGTGAGATCGATAGCGAGACCGAATGTGAAATCGATTGTGGGATCGATAGTCAGATCGATTGAGAGATCGATAGTTAGATCGATTGTGAGATCGACCGAATGAGATCGATAGTGGAGTCGATAGTGAGACCGAATTTGAAATCGATTGTGAGATCGACTGTGAGATCGCTAGTGAGATCGATATTGAAACCGAATGTGAGATCGATTCTGGAATCGATAATGGTATCGAGTGTGAGATCGATCGAATGAGATCGAGTATGCTATCGATAGTGAGATCGATCGATTGCGACGCTGATTCCTCCCCCCCTCACCTCCTTATCATCCGAAGGGTGGTCGTATAGGAGGTCTGAGTTTGAACGCTTCGGCCTTCGGGGCGTCATCATGGGGAGTTCTCGTCGCCGCGGCTGGGGCCGCTTCGAAATCCTGGTCAGAGCGCGCCCAGGAGCGTGGCGGGGCTACCCCCGATCACCCCGCTTCTAGAATTCCGCCCATCGCCTGTCGAAGCGGTGGTTCGCACTGGACAATTTCTTCATGTTTGCGGCGCACTCCCTGCTGTAGCGCTGCAGCTTAATATTTTTCTGGAAACGAGCACGGTACACGTCGCTGTGTTGGATGCGCTTCATGATTGACGTTCTTTTAAGGATGAAAGTCTCCGAGATTTGCTTTAAGTACGGGTCTCGCAGCCACGTTCTCGAGGTGATCCTGGGAAAACCTCAAATGTTGCCTCATCCCCTGCTCGTTCCGCTCACCCCATGCTCGCTATCTCCCTCATGCATCCTCTCTCTTCTTCACGTCCTTCCCACGTGCTCGATATCATCGTGTCCCTGCGCCCGCCAGTATATCACGTTGCCGGGCCGTCGAGCCCCCTCGGGTTCGCCAGGGCCGCGAGCCCCGCCCCCCGCCCCTGGCCGGCAGGCAGGAGGGGGGGGGCGGAGGAGGGGGAGGAGGAAGATAGGGGGGAGGGCGGGGAGGGAGGAGGTCAAGACAAAGCAAGGGGAAACAATGGAGGAGGAGGAGGAGGAAACGGAAGAGGGGGAGGAGGATGGGGCGGGGAGGGGATGGTCATTCATGATTTCGAAGGCCCTTGGGTCCTGCGGGAGGCGTGCGCTTTGTCTTTGTTTTGCACTCGCAAGTTGCAGAAAAAACCTTCTTCGAAATGCTCATCGCACGAAGCGACCCGAGTCCCCTTGAGGAGTTTTGCCGCCAATTGTTCGTCTGACGCAGCATCTGCGTCGAATAATTCAACGATGGATCTACAATGCTGCAGCAACTCGTCGTCGCACGAATTCTTGGGAGGTCTGGTGCAGTAAGGCGCGCCTTTCCTAGGCGTGCAAAACGAAGTCAGGATATCGATCGTAGCGCGCCTCACCCCAATTGCATCCAGAGTGTAATCTTTTGCCAGATCGACGCATCCCAAAACTCCAGCAAACGGGGTCAAGTCCGTTCCGCAACTAGTGAAACGGACAGCAAATCTACCTTTTCTCCCGTCTTGATGGATGCTGGCGACTGTGCTCTTGGCAAGTTCAGCACGTTTGCGGTCTCTCGCCGCCTCCCCCAGACACCACTTCATAGCCCGTAGCTTTTTTCTGCTGCCCAGGCCTTTGATCCGCCACCGTGCCTTGGCGCGTTGATGCGCGGGGGAATGCCAAGGGCTACCTGGCAGGGTTTCTGTAGTCGTCTGAGGGGCCACTCCCCCCAACAATGATGATGATTGTGATGATGATGTTGGTGATGGTGGTGATTATGCTGATGATGATGGTGTCCCGATGATGCTGATGATGATGGTGATGGCGTTGCTGACGATGATGTCGATGATGATGGCGTTGATTGTGATATCGCTTGCGATATCGATAGCGATGCAGATACTGAGACCGAATGTGAAGTCGATTGGGAGGTCGATAGTGAGATCGATATTGAGATCGATAGTGAGATCGATATTGAGATCGGCTGTGCGATCGATCGGATAAAATCGATCGAATGACACCGATCGGGTGACGTCGGTCAAGCGAGACCGATAATGAGATCGATAGCGGGACCGATCGAGTGAGACGTCGGTTCCCCCCCAAAAAAAAACCTCCTTATCACCCGAATGGTGGTCGTATATGTATATGCGCGAATGTGCCTCTTTGGGGGGCCCTCTTCTTCTGCGGGCCCTGTTGTTGGAGCCGTCTTGGGGGCCTCGTGTAGCCGTCTTGGGGCATTCTTGGGCCGTCTGAGGCCTTGGGGAAAGCTTCGCGGGGCCCCCGTCCAGGTCCAGGAATGCCCGGGTGGGCTTCCCGGGCCGGCATGGAAGCCCTGGAGGGCCCCAGGCAGGGAGGCGCCATGTTCGCCTGGGGACATCCGGGAGTAGTAGTAGTAGTTGGGGCGATGCATCCAGCGAAGCGCGACGGTCGGGACTACCACCGCAACCATCAGCATTATCATCATCAACATCGTCATCATCATCATCGGGGCACCATCATCATCATCATCATCCGAACACAACCATCATCATCATCATCCCATCTCATCATCATGATCAAGCACAACACCATCAACATCATCACCACCATCCGGACACCATCATCATCATTGGCAGCATCCTCAACATCATCATCAACATCGGAAAACCATCATCATCGCCACCATCATCACCATCACCACCGCCATCATCAACATCATCGGGACACCACCATCATCAATATCATCAGAATCACCATCATCATTGGGCCACCACCATCGAAATCATCATCATCACCTCATCATCATCCCATCACCAACATCATCATCATCAGGACACCATCATCGTCATCAGCAATATCATCACCATCACCGGGGCACCATCATCATCACCATCATCAACATTATCTTCATCACCACAATCACCATCATCATCGGGGCACCGTCATCATCATGTTCATCATCAACAACATCAAATCATCTGGCCACCATCAACATTATCAGGATCATCAACATCATCATCATCATCGGGGCACCATCATCATCATCACCATCATCAGCAACACCACCATCAACATCGTCACATCATCGGGGCACCATCACTATCACCACCATAACCATCAACATCATCATCATCATCAACATCGTCAACATCAGCATCAACATCATCATTTCCATAATCATCATCATCGTCGGGACACCAGCATCATCACCACCATCAACAGCATCATAATCATCGTCAACATCATCAACATCATCAGCATCAACATCATCATCATCATCATCGTCATCGGGACACCGGCGGGACACGGGCGGGACGCCGGCAGGGCACCGCGCGCCACCGGCCCTCGAGCGGGGCGCCGGCGGGACGCCGCGGGGCACCGGCTGCTGGAAGGGAGCCGTTTGGTCTGACCGCGCCTCAGCTACTACAGGAGACGTATTATTTCTCGCCCGCCCACGCAGCAGCTTCGCCTCGCCCGCGCGCGCGGCACGCACGAACACGAAAGTGACACCGACTTCCCAGTAGTAGGAGGGGGGGCTATCCGTTTCACTTCGATCTCACCCCCTCACCTCCGATTTTGTGCTCGCTTTGGGGGCGATCTGTTGTCTGGGAGCCGCATTGGTTGGGCCCCTCTTCTTCTTCTTGGGGGCGTCTTCGGGCCCTCCTGGGCCCCTCTAAAAGCCCTAGGAAGGGCCCGGTGGGGCCCCAAGAAATCCCCGCCAAGAAGACAAGGCCAAGAATAGGCCCAGAGAGGCCCCCAGGAAGCCCCAAGGCTCCCAGGAGGCCTGCAAGAGGCCCCCAGGCAGGAAGCCCCAAGAAAGAGGCTCCAAAAAACACCAGGCCCCCAAGAAGAAGACGCTCTCGAGAGGCCTCAACACTGACTGTCTCCAACATGCCCCCGAGAGGCCTCCCGGGAAATCACGGCGAACATCCAAGAGGCCCATAACCCACAACCCAGGCGCGGTGGCGGGACTTGCCGTAGGCAGCTGGATATCTCCCGTGCACTTGCCTTTCCTCGTGAGCTGGAGGACCTGTGCGAACATGTCCGTTGTTGGTGCAACCTCTGGGGGGATGATGTCGGCGGCATCTGGATCTATCCCTCTCCAGAGTTTAGTAGCCCTCAAATGTAACTTAGTCTGTTCATGACCTTTCAAAGAAGACTTCTGCAAGTTGACTACATCGATATTGCACCTGCCCCAAGCAGTATTCGTGTTGGCTGACATGCACACCACGCACCCAAAAGATATAATCCGCCGCCTGACCAGGCGCTCGCGCGGCGTCTGGTAAATTTGGCGATACGTTTGAAACTAGGACGCCGTCTTGGCAAGGCCCCCGGCGGCGAGGCCAAACAAATCGAGGGCCCCGAAAAACCGTTGGCATTTAAAGCAGGTCCTCATGTTTTTCCTTACCTAGGCTCTGCCTAGAAGGGTTCTTACCCTGTATGCTTAAGGGGCCGGGCAGTGCCCCCCGCCCGGGGCGGTTCCCCCAGGATCCGCCCCGCGGTTCCCCCAGTTGCGCCCTCCTCTGGGCTCACCCAGCTTAGCTTAGCTAAGCTTATCTTAGCTTAGCTTAGCTTATCTCAGCTTAGCTTAGCTTAGCTTAGTTTAGCGTTTCTTGCCTAGCTTAGCTTAGCTTAGCTTAGCTTGCTTCATCTTAGTTTAGTTTAGCTTAGCTGAGCTTAGCTTAGCAGCTTAGGTTAGCTTAGCTTAGCATAGCATAGCTTACCTCAGCTTAGCTTAGCGCAGCATCACGCAGCGCAGCACTAGCACAGCACAGCATAGCATTGCTCAGCACAGCACAGCACAGCACAGCATAGCATATAATAGCTCTGCATAGCCTAGCACACTGTAGCATATCATAGCATAGAATAGCGCAGCATATCGTAGCATACCATAGCACTGCTTACCATAGCACAGCACAGCATAGCACAGCATAGCACGGCACAGCACAGCATATCATAGCGCAGCATAGCATAGCATAGCGCAGCACAACATAGCAAAATCAGCACCATTGCGAGGAGTGTAGATGTAGATGTAAACGTAGATGTAGATGTAGATGTAGGTGTAGATGTAGATGTAGATGTAGATGTAGATGTAGGTGTAGGTGTAGATGTGGATATAGGTGTAGATGTAGATGCAGATGTATATGCAAATGCAGAAGATGTAGGTGTAGATGTAGATTATTATATGTGAGTCTCGCTGTTGATGTTGATGTAGATGTAGACGCAGGTGTAGATGTAATGTGGCTGTTGGTGTAGTAGATGTAGATGCTGCTTTCCTAAACGCTCCAACTCCTAGGTAGGGTCGCACTGGGATAAGTCTTTCTCTTGGCGGGGGCGCGGCGGTCGCTAGCGGGAGCGCGCGGTGCATTGTTCTTGTCGTAGGTTGTGTGAATCCAACTCTGGTTAGACTCTGGCAGGGGGTATGATTGGAGCCATTTGCGCTTTCTCGATGCCCAGAGACAATGCCCGCAACCCCGGACGTTGCAGCTCTCCCAGTGAATTCGGTCGGGGTCGCTAGTGCTCAACTTGGCGACGTACGTGGCGTTTTTAGATGGTTGGCGGGATCCGCATTTGACCACTTTGTTGCAGCGAGCCTTCAATGGAACCCGGGGCGGTCTGGTCACGGGGCGCGGCGATGAAGGAGGAGGCGCTGGGGTCCGAGGGGAAGAAGACGATGATCTCGTCGACTGTGCCCCGGTCCTGGGTGGCGGGGGGTTCGCCTGAAACGTTGAAAACTCGCTAGGAGGGCCCCGGCCCCTTGTTGGTGCTTGGGGTTCACGCGGGGATTTCCGTAGTTAGTTGTTGTTAGCCCCCCCCCACCCCCGTCGCAAACTCACAGCAGGCCTAAATAATGAGAAGAGGTCTCCCAGAGGCCCCATGGAGACCCCCGCCGGCCCGCCCTCCTTGGGGCAGCATGATGGCGCGCCCCAGCCCCTGGGGGCAACAACCAACGTTGGGGACAACAAATTCGGTCACATCGCGCGGCGCACACCAGCGACAGCATCGCACGGCACGCACCAGCGACAACGAAGAAGACACAGTACGCACGAGCAACGAAAAAAACATCGAACACACCCGCAACACAAATCACACGGCACACATAGCACAGCCACCAAACACATCCGGAAAGCCAGGCCCATAATAAACCATTCCCTAACGCGCGGCCCTTAAAACGCCATCCTAAAAAAAGCCCGGCCCAAAAACGCCCAAATAAAGCCCGACCTTTGGAACAGTCGTAAAGCCCAGCCCTAAAACATCCCTAAAGCCCGGCCCATGCAACACCCCTAAAACGTGGCCCGTAAAACATCCTTGAAGTCAGGCCCCTAATAAAACATCCCTACGACCTGGCCCCGACAAAATCCTTGAAGCCAAGCCCTATAACAGCCCTAAATCCGCTCAGCAGCACACACTGAAAACCCAGATCACACGGCGCACACCAGCAACAAAAATCACACAGTACACATCAGCAACATTAACAACGACACCAACAACAACGCGCTCACGGAACTGGCGCATCACGAACCACACAGAACACACCGCCAACAATAATCACACAGCACGCACCGCCAACAACACCGCGCACCACACAGAAACCACAGAGCACGCTCCAGCAAAAATGTCGCGCATCACGCCCCAGCAGAAAAAAACGCAACGCAATCAACGCCGACAACAAACATCACACAGCACACACCGAACGACAACAAATACACAGCACGTCGTGGAGCCCTCTTGTTGGGGCCATCTTGAGGCGCTCTAGGATCGGATTATTGGGGGGCGCCTTAATTCAAGCTTTTCGGAGCCATTTCCTTGGAGCCCCTGGGAAAATCGGGGGTTGTTTTTTCCGCGACCACGACGACGACGAAGACGTTGGCGACAACGCCGGTGCCGAGCCCGACTGACGGCGGTCCCAAGTCGAGGCCGCTTGGTTGCCGGCTGCAGGTCGGGCCAGTCCGAATCCATCCTGCCTGGGGGCACCACGGTTGGTGGCAGGAGGCGGTGGAAGGGGGGGCGGGTGGGCGGAGCGACGAGCGGCGGGGGGGTGGATCAGTTACACCAGAGAAAACCCCAATCAGTGGATTTCTGACATGTGTCGCAGGTACCTCGATCGGTCCGCATCCCGCCCCAGTCTAGTTCAAATATACATTGTAGTTTGGCATAGTTGTTTAATCATCATCTCTCTACGTAGCACCTCGTGGGGCCATCTTGGGCCAGCATGGGCCAGCTCGGGGCCGTCGCGGGGCCATATTGGGGCCATCGTGGACCATTGTGGGGCCACCTTGGGCCATGTTGATGGGGCCATATTGGGCCATGCCTACTACTAGGGTCATGGCCATGTCCAACTCGGAGTTTGACAACATGGGGCCCACTGGAGCCACATTGGGGCCATCGTGGAAGCGTGTCAGGGCCATCGTGGACACGTCCTCCTCAGGCCATGGCCATGTCTTCTAAGTGTAGGGTTATAAGGCTATTGTACACCTATGGAGCTATATGGCTTTAGGGTGATAGGGCTGTGCGGATGTATCAACGGGGCATGTGTCCGCATTCTATCTAGACGCTTCGCGCATCCCCACCAGCCCATCCAGAAACGACGCCCAGGAACATTGACAGAAGAAGGGAAGCAGAGACGCACATAGTAGTGAAACAGAGCAGGCAACAACGATGAATTGGGATATAGTTGTGGCGAAGGTTGAACGTGTTATTGATGGTGTTATTGATCCTGATGGTATTGCTGCTGCTGTTGTTGCTGATAGCGCTGCTGACGTTGCTGATGGTGGTGATGGTTCTCGGATAATGCGTAGGCGGATAAAGGGGCGGGGAGGAGAAGGAGAAGGAGGGGAAGAAGGAGGGGGAAACATGACGAACATACATAAGATCATTTTAGGACGTATATTCTTGGGAGTTGCGTTGGGAACCTCGTGGAGCGTCTGATTGGGGGTATCACGGGTGCCTCGGGGATCGTCGTGAAGCATCTTCGGGGTCTCGTGGAGATCTCATGAATGCATTTCGGAGCCCCCTTGGGATATCGCTTGGGCGGTTTTTGGAGGCCGCGTGGGGCGTCGTCGCGGGGGTCTCGCGGCGGTCCTGAGGGACTCGCGGGCGTCTTGGGTGCTTCGGGGAGGCCTCGCGGGGCCGCCTGGGGTCCTCGCGGGGGTCTCTTGGGGGCATCGTGGGGCCATAGTAGTGTTGGGGCCATTATCGAGGGGCTGTATGGGCGCATCGGGGGGCCATCTTCTTGGAGGACATCGATCAAGAAAGTGGGGGCCCTAATAAGTACGACCCCCCCTCCTCGGCGGGCGCTCCTAAAATTGTATCATGGACCCACATTTGGGCGCTATTGGAGCGCTCTTGGGCACTATTATTGAGCTCGTACTACTAGGGCTATTATGGGCCCATCTTGGGGACAGCCTGGGCCATCGCGGAGCCATCTTGAGGCGCCGGATGGCCATCGGAAGCGAAACGAAAACGAGAAGGCACATAATATCAGTGGTTTACCTTCGGTGTTTGAAGAAGTGCGGCTTCTTGGGGGCATCATTCGTCTTGGGAAGTGGGTTGGCATATCAGTGGAACCATCGTGGGCCGACATTGGGGCCTATTGGAGCATCTTCGGCTGCATATTAAGGAATATTGTTATTCGGATATAACCCTATTGAGCCATCTTGTAGCCAATCGTGACTATCTGGGGCGATATTGGAGCTGTCGCGGGCCTGCTTGGGCGCCCCAACACGTCGCGAATTCTCCTGTCCAGGTCCAGGGGAGGGGGTAGGGGGAGGAGCAAACCCTTCCCCGAAGAAGGGGAAGAAGGAGTTGGAAGAGGAAACTCTATAATAAACCACCTACGCCCACAAGGAGGGCTGGTGGGAGTTGTTACCCCCGACGTTCCGGGGTACACGAGAAGATTATACGACCCAAATTATTGCTTCCAGGGGCTGGGGCCGTTTTTTTTGCATATCCAAGCGTCCTCAAGGAGCCATCGCGGGGCCAGCTTGGGCCATCTATCTCGGGGCCATCGCGGGGCCGCCCCGCCCGCCGCCCACCCACCACACACACGCCTACTACTACTACCACCGCCCACCCACCACCCGCGACGACCCACCCACCCACCACCCACCCACCGCCCACCCACCACCCACCCACCACCCACCACCAACCACCCGAATATGATTGGAACTCAAAACGAGGACCTCGGAAATCTCAGCCAGACACCGACATCATCGGCGGGGCACGTTCGCCAAATCGTTCAACCTCTGCGTGGGCCCCTTCTCCAGCGCAAGCACTGATTGGGGAGGGTCGGCTTTTTTCCTGTCGAAGAAGTGCGAAACAAAAAGCTGGACAGGGAGGCCACCGCGGGAGGTCCGGGTTGTTTTTCGACCTGTCCCTTCGTGGCAGCCTGCTCCCGCGCAGCGACTGCCCACAGCATCAGTCAGCGCGGCGAGGCTGAGCGCGGCGCCCACCGCCGCGCCCCTGAACTTGACAGGGGTACAGGGCGGCAGGGCGACAGGGACAGCACAGAAGGAAGGGTGATGATGATGATGATGATGATGATGAGTTCATGCATCGCCAACAACATGACCCAACGTGTTCCCTACCTCCTAGGCTCTGCCTAGAAGATAATGGGTTCTCACTCGCTGGGCTTACCCAGTCCCCGCCTTGCGGTTCTCCCAGTAGTAGTTGCACCCACGTATTCCAGCGTTGCGTATATCATCTTAGCCCAGCTTAATATTGCTTAGCTTAACGTAGTTTCATCATCTTAGCGTCGCGTAGCTGTAGCTTACCTTACCTTAGCTTAGCATAACATAACCCAGCGTAACATAGCATAGCGCAGCATAGCATACCATAGCATAGCACAGCGCAGCATAGCACAGCATAGTAGCATAGCATAGCGCAGCAAAGCATAGCATATCATATCCTAGCATAACAGAGCGCAGCCTAGCGTAGCATAACATCATAGCGCAGCACAGCGCAGCATAGCATAGCACAGCACAGCATCCACTACTTTTTTGCTGCTGCTAGTAGAGGCTCCAACTCACTCCTCCTAGGTAGGGTCGCACTGGGACAATTTCAGAACAAGTCAGCGCCTTCCGAACACCAACAGGGAGGGAAAGGGAGGAGGATGACGGGGGGGGACGGGGGAGGAAGAGAGAAACGGCTCGCCGGGCCCATTCGGCCGCCTTCAGAACGAAGGAGGAGGAGGAGGAGGAGGAGGAGGGCGAGCACAGCTTGCTGACCAAAATCATTTTTTTTTCAATTTGTTTTGGGGGGGGTTGGCGAGAGCCGCGTGCAAAAAAGATAGCGCTCTCGGCAGCGGTGGGCGTCCACCGCCGGCGAGGGGGAAATTATTTCTGATTCCGCAGATGGCGAGAGCACATCTTGATTTCACACCCTCCCTCGGCAGCTGCGGTTTTCAAAAAAAATGTCCCCTCGGCAGCGGTGGACGTCCACCACCGGCGAGAGCTCAATGATTTTCACAACGACATCTCGGCAGAGCCAACCTCAGATTTTGTCAGGATCAGGGCTTCCGAAAAAGAAAATTGAAACGGGGCGGAGGGCGATGAAAATAGGGAAGCCACGCTGCAAGGTTGCATGGCCAATCGATGGGGCATGGCTTCGGACCCCGCCGCCCCCCCCGTGGAAAGGATCGATGGGCCCCAAGTGGGGCGATGTCATGATGGTGATGATGATGATGATGAACCATCGTTGCCCCGCCCCAGCATGGTGGCCCTGCTGTCTTCGCAATAACATGTTGTTAGAAGAAACCTAGAAGCGGGGGAGGGGGGGGGTGATGATGGGGAGGGGGAGGAGGCGGAGGATAAGGAGGAGAAGAAGAAGAAGGAGGGTCAGGTATCATTATCACAACAACCCTGCACGTTGCTGCGCCACGGCATATCATAGCAGCGCAATCCTGAGAACAGCAGCAGCACTGAGCACCGTGCTAATCATCACACCAGCCTCCTGGGCGTAGGTGTTGTTTGTTTGGGGAGTTGCCTCTTCCAACCTCATTTTTCCCCGTCGGGGGGGGGGGTATTATTTTACCCCCCCCTACATCTGCCCCTCCTGGACCTGGACGACGGGTTTTGCGACGCGTTGGAGTGTCCGAACAGAGGGCCCAAGACGGCTCCAAGAGCGCCTTGCAGAGCCCAAGATGAGCTACAAGATGGCCCAAGCTGATGCTAGCATACTGTTATTCCTCATCATCATGATGCATCCGAAGATGCCCCAAGCGGCACCAAGGCCGCCCCAAGAAGAAGACGGCTCCAAGAGGCCAAAGAACTTCACAAGGAGGCACCCAAGAAGAAGCCAACATCTTTCAAACACCTTAGAAGGGAAACCACTGATGTGCGCCGTCTCGTCTGTTCGTTTCCGATGGCCACCCGAGGCCTCCAGATGGCCCCACGCGGGCCCAAGAAGAGGGCCCCGATGGGGCGCCCAAGAAAAGAGCCCCAGGACGACGGCCGCAAGAGCGCCCAACAAGAGCGCTCCAGGAGCGCCCCAAGAAGAGGGGTCTAGGATCTAGGACGCGAGTTTAGGAACGCCCGAGGGGGGGCCGCGACAATAATTAAGGAACCACCCTTTTTTTGATCGCTGTCACACGAGAAGATGGCCCCACGAGGCGCCCAGGAGGCCCCCAGAAGAAGAGGCCACAAGATGGCGCCGAGATAGCCCCAGATGGCCCCTAATAAAAATAATAAGGGCCCCCCAATATACCCCTAAGAGGACCCCCACCGGCCCCGAGAGGCCCCCCTGGGGCACCCAAGGCGCCCAAGAGCCCCTCAGGACCGCGAAAAGACCTCCAAGACGTCCCAAGAGGCCACCAACAAAGCGCCCAAGAGATATCACACGGGGCTCCGAGAGGCATTCAGGAGATCTCCAAGAGACCCCGAAAAAGCTTCAAGGTGATCCCCGAGGCGCCCAAGAGCTCCCCCAGACGCTCCAGGAGGTTTCCAAAACAACTCCCAAGAAACATCATAAGAGGATCTTATGCTCGTCACGTTTCTTCCTACTTCTTACCATTGGGTATGTTATCCTCCTCCTTCTCCCCCTCCCCCCCCATTATTAGTATTATTATTACCCGCCTACGCATCATCGGAGAACCAGCAGCAACAGCACTGGCAGCAGCAACGGCAGCAGCAGCAGCAGCAGCACCAGAAGGTGCAAGAAGAGCACCAGCAGTAACACTTGCAACCTTCGCCACAAAAGATCTCCCAACTCACCGGAGTTACCCGCTCTGGTTTATGTGCGTCTCTTCTTCCCTTCTTCCGTCAGCGTTCCTGGGCATCGTTTCTGGATTGGTTGGTGCGGATGATACGCGAAGCGTCTAATTTTTTCAAAGCAGCGAAGCAGCATCACCTGCTGCAGCCTCTAATCATCAATTAACGGGGTTCCTCAACGTCGCAGCGAAGAAACCCATCGCCTTGAACATCTGAGTCAAGATCCGCGCCGTCGTCTTCACGTCCATCGAATTTCCGACCATCATTCTCATCTGGCGATCTGACACGCGCTCCGGCCTGACGAGGCGCGCTGCGCCCCGCTCGATGCCCTGGAGCTTCATCATCTCGTTCAAATTGAGATACCTACTGCGGGAAAACAACCAGTAAGAATTCCCTCCTGCGCGTTGGCGGGTTAGGCATGGGCACACGTTCTTCATCAGGTTCACCCTCCGAGTGAGGCCCATCATGAGGTCGCCAACGTAGTTTCCTCTCTTCAACTTGCTCGCTGCGTTCGGGCCGCCGATCTTCTCCAGGCACTTCGTGTAGTTGTCGAGGGCGGTCCTGGATTCCGGGAGGGCGGTGCCTTTGTTGTCGGCATCGAGGTACTTGTCCAGGGGATCCACGGCGAGGGCGTCGGCGGGCCACGTGAAGCAGCCGAATTGCTCCTCCAGCGATTTCCATATGCCGACTATGAAAAGCCGGCGCCGGGAGTGGGGAAGGCCAGATGTAGTCTGGGAGTCTAGAACCTTGTAGTACAAGTTGTAGCCCTTGGACCCTTTGCCCTTGATCTCCTGGAGGGCGGACAAGATCTTGTGGAATGTGTGCGCGTGGCTGGTGAGCAGCCCTTCGACGTTCTCTAACAAAAACCCTTTGGGCAACAGCGCCTTGATCCCAGCCACCACGTACTCGGCAATGGAACGATGATCGTCTGCACCCAAACCATAGCCTTCCATCGAGAAGGGCTGGCACGGGAAACCTGCCGTCAACAAGAAGAGCTGGTCATCGGCGGTGATGGCCTTAGCGAGCTGCTGCATGTTGATGCCCTTGATGTCGCCGAAGACGTTGCCGCGGCGAAGGCCGCGGTGGTTCTTCTCGAGAACCAGGCGGCATAATCCATCAACATCACATGCGAATGCGTTCTCGAACTGCGGCGCGATCCTCAAGGACTCCAGCGCCAACCATGGGGCGTCGTAGCCCGAGCAGAAACTCCCGACCAGATACTTGCCATCGCTGCCCAACGCAACCTGAATGAAGGGAGGCGCAGCACAACAACGGGGCGCGGCTGCAAAAACAACCCAGTCATCTCAACAATCGTTTACGTGGGCGGCGCCAAAATGGCGGAGGCGGAGGGGGCACTCGGATGTCACTACAAAGGGGGCGCGCAAGTAACATCTTTTCGGGGCGTGAGGTTGGGAATTGTTCGCACGCCCTCCTATCATTTCCCCGTCTCCTCCTCCTTGCAATTTGGCACGCGCCCGCAATGATTCAAATGAAGAGACGTTTCAAATTCTCAACGCTTCGCGTATCCCCACCAGCCCATCCAGAAACGATCAGCAGGGGGGCCGGTGAATCAGGGGCGGCAGAACGCATGCAGTCGCGCAGCCGTCTTCGAGAACACAATCATCACACATAGCTTCCCGCATTGAAGTTTAAGGTGGCAACCGGTGCAAATTACGATGGTGCTTCGATGAGAGGTGAGGGGTATTATTTCGATGACTCGCAATGGCTGTTGCACTGATTCCCTACCTAGGCTCTGCCTAGACGGGTTCTTACCCTGTGTGCTCAAGGGGCTGGGCAGTGCTCCCCGCCCTGGGTGCTTCCCCCAGGGCCCGCCCCGCGGTTCTCCCAGTTGCGCCCGCAGGGCTTACCCAGCTTAGCTTGGCTAAGCTTAGATTAGTTAAGATTAGCTTAGCTTGGCTTAGATTAGCTTAGCTCCGCTTAGCTTATCTCATTTTAGCTTAGTTTAGCTTTGCCTAGTCTAGCCTAGCCTAGTTTAGCTTAGCTTAGCTTAGCATAGCTTGGCGTACCTTGACTTATCTCACCTTAGCTTAGCTTAGCTTAGCTTAGCTTAGCTTTGCTTAACTTAACATAGCTTAGCTTACCTTAGCTTAGCGCAGCATAGCGCAGCTGCTAAGCATTAGCACAGCATAACATAACATAGCATTGCCACGTATATCATAGCATAACTTGCATAGTATAGCATAGCGCATCATGGTATAGCATAGCGCAGCATATCATATCATACCATAGCATTGCAGTGGTTAGCATAGCACAGCGCAGCATATCATGGCATAAAACAGCAAATCATAGCATATCATAGCGCAACATGGCATAGTATAGCATAGCATTGCATGGCATAGCATAACGCAGTATATCATAGCAAAAACCAACATCAATGCGAACTTGTAGATGTACATGTAGATGTAGGTGTAGATGTGGTTGTGGATGTAGGTGTAGATGTAGATGTGGATGTAGCTGTGGATGTAGGTGTATATGTAGGTGCTCATGTAGATGTAGATGCGAGTTTCGCTGTTGATGTTGGTGTAGCTGTAGATTCAGGTGTGTATGTAAATGAAGCTGTCGGTGTAGATGTAGATGCTGCTTTCCTAAATGCTCCAACTCCTAGGTAGGGTCACACAGGGATATTTTGAATATTAAACTCGCGTGTGTTCCGAAACTTGGAGACATCTTGGGGCCCTCTTGGGATTATCTTGGGCCCCTCTTGGGGCATATTGGGGCTCTTTCTTGGGGCTATCATGAGGTCCTCTTAGGGCCTTTGTGGGGCGCTCGTGGGGTCCCATTGGGG
>CAUYUJ010022459.1:463662-493662 GCA_963575745.1 Prorocentrum cordatum
GGCTCGTAGAGCCCGCTCCCTTCCGTGATGAAAGCTTTCCACACCTGCTTCGTGAGCCACATGATCCCGTGCTTGATGTGCGTCTCTGTGAGCGCAATCCCAAAGTACGGCTTCCTCACCCTCAAGCACGCGAGCGCGTCGTTGAAGGGCCCGCTCGCGAGACTGATCACTGAGACCAGGTCGTAGGAGTGGTGCCACTCTTGATCGCACTCCAACGGCATCGCGTGGAAGAAAACAGCCTCCAAGTCGGTGGGGGACCTCGACTTGTCCTTGCACTTGTTGCTGCCTGCCTCGTCATCGGGGCCCGCGCCGCCGACGAGAATCTTCCCGTTCTTGCCGATCCAACGCCCCGCCGTCGAGGCGAAATCTATCTTTCTATCTAGAGACATTGGGCGAGGAGGAGGATGAGGAGGTGGAGGGCAGGGGGGGGGGGAGGAGGAGGAGGAGGAGAGGGGGGAGGAGGAGAACGAAGAGCGGCGAGGTGCAAGGGAAGGAGAAGGAGGGCGAGAGGTGGAGGATAGGGGGAAGGAGGGGGAGGAGGACCAAGTCGGTTTCTCTTTTTCCCAAACGGGCTCTAATTATCCCAGTGCGACCCTACCTAGGAGGTGGAACACCTAGGGAAGCAACATCTACATCTACACATACATCTACACCAACATCAACAGCGATAATCACATCCACATCTACATCCACATCTACATCTACACCTACACCTACATCTACACCTACATATACATATACATCTACACCTACATCCACATCTACACCCTATATATACGTCTACATTTACACGTTCACAGTTGGTTTGCTTGTGATGTGCATGATATGCTATGTTATGCTTTGCTATGATAGGATATGCTTGGCTATGCTAGGATATACCACGCTGCGCTTTGCTGCGCTAAGCTAAGCAAAGCTAAACTAAGGTAAGCTAGCCTATGAGTCGCTATGCTTTGCTATGACATGTTATGACATGATATGAGATGCTGCGCTATGAAATGTTATGCTGCGCTATGCTATGCAATGCTATGAAGTGCTGTGCTGTGCTATGATGTGCTGCGCTGTGCTATGATACGCAATGCTATGTTATGCTATGCTATGTTATGATGCGCGATGCTATGCTATGCTACGATATGTTATGCTGAGCTGTGCTATGTTATGCTATGATATGCTATGCGATGCTGCGCTATGCTATACTGTGCTAATGATGCGCTGCGCTATGCTGCGCTAAGCTAGGCTAAGGTAAGCTAAACTATGCTAAGCTAGGGCTAAAGCTAAGCCAAGCAAGGCTAGGCTAATCGAACCCCACGACGACGATAATCAAGCACCCTCCCCGTCAAATGTAAGAGTTGATTATCGTCGGCCTAGTAGGGTTTCAAATCTAGGCGGGGGGGCGTGGAGGCCGAACTTTATTATCACTGGGGAAGTCCGCCATCGAGGTTACTTCCTTCTTATGTTGAGATAACATCACCAAGCGAAACGAACGCGTTATTTTCCAGGATGTCCCAAGCGAAACCAATAATTTTGGGAGGCGGCCTCAAACGAAACGATCAATGTTTCAAGGATGTCTCAAGCGGAACCTGCAATTATTTGAGGATGTCGCAAGCGAAGCGAAAAACTTGTCGAGGGTGCCTCAATCGAAACAAGCATATACTCGAGGATGTCTCTCTCTCTTTCTTTCTCCTCCTCACCGTGGCCCCTGAACTTGTTTATCACTGCGCTGTGCTATCCAAGGAAACCGAGGCGGATGAGCTCGCGAGCAGATGAAATTTCTGATTTCCAGTAAGCGTTTACAAATTGAATATAAGAAGTTTTGAACTTTGGATTTTTCCTTCCCCTCTGCGTGTCCTATTCTTCCTGATCGTCATATTCCTCTTCTTCCCCCTCTTCTCTCTCTCCCTATCTCTCTTCTACTATTTCTGATCCCCCCCCCCCTGCCCCCCTGAACTTGTTTGCCGCTGGGGGTGATTAGCTTGGGGGAACGAGGCGCGTGAGCTACCTACGCGAGCAAATGAAAATGCTAATTTCAATTCGCCGTTTACAAATCAAATCTAATAAGTCTTAAAGTTTCGATGTTTGGTATCTCATTATCCTCTCCTCCTCTTGCCCTTTCTCCTCCTCCTCCTCCTCTTCCTCCTCTACCTCCTCTTCTATATCTTTCCATTTATCTCTCTATCTTTCTTCTCCTCCCCCTGCCCCCTCTGAACTTCTCTATCGCTGTTGTTGATTATCCTGGGAAAACGAGGCAAACGATGAGGCATCTCTATAGAAACCAATAGGAATCTCTATAGGAACCAATAATAGGAATCTTCGGGGACCTGTAAGAATTACAGGAATGCGCTCAAAATTCTATATGAAACCATTTCAATGTTTTTGTAATTTTCAAATATAGAAGCGAAGCTCAGAGAGCGCAGCCGCGCGCGCGGCGGCGCCCCACTGAGCTTCACTTCTATGTTATTCACCATTACTAAATCGACATTCAAGATTCCAAAAACGAGATTGAATATTTATGGAGCCCTTTCAGGAGGCTGAAGGAACGCGGCGGCTTTTCGTATCTTTTATAATACAGAGTTGAAGCTCGGAGGCGCGCGCGCGCGGGTGACCCGGTCACCGCGCACGCGCGCTTCTTAGCTTCAGTTCTTGATAATAAAAAATATAAAAACCCGACAAGTTCCTTCGCCCTCCTTAAAGGGCACCAGAATTTTTCGATTTCGTTTTTGGAATTATATGTTGGTTTATTAGTAGCGAATAATATAGAATCGGAGCTCAGAGGCGCGCGCGCGCGCGCCTCCGAGCTTCAGTTCCGTATTATAAAAATATTAAAAGCTGACGCGTTCCTTCGGCCTCTTTAAAGGCGCCCCATAATTTTCCAACTTCGCTTTTGTAATTAAATTTCGATTTATTAATGGTGAATAAAATAGAGGTGAAGCTAAGAGGCGCGCGCGCACCTCCGAGCTTCAGTTCTGTATCATAGAAATATCGAAAGCCGGCGCGTTCCTTCAGCCTCCTTAAAAAAGGGCTCGAGCAATTTCCAATTTTGTTTTTGAAGGTGTTTCAGAGAGGACCAAAAGCTAAGGATGTCTCAAGATATCCTCGGCTTTGGCCCCTCTGTTCACATAATTATCATGATATGATGGCCCATGGCCGGCAACTTGTATTATCGCTCCATGGCGCCGAACTATTCTATTACCCCTGGAGGTTTATTCTCTATAAAAGTTCGAGGTTAAGCTATGCTGCTAAGCTAAGTCTAGCGAAGCTAAGCTTAGCTAAGCTAGGCTAGGCTAGGCTAGGCTAGGTAGGCGGGGGGCCCTGGGGGAACCGCGGGGCGGGTGCCGGGGGAACCGCCCGGGGCGATTTCCACTGCCCGGCCCTTTAAGCATACAGGGTAAGAACCCTTCTAGGCAGAGCCTAGGTGGGGAAATATCAAAGACGACAGAAAAAACTGCACACCGCGTCCAGGAGGAGGCGGATGGACGAGCATAGCAATGGGAGATACATTTCAATAATAATACCTATGCGACCACCCTCCTTCGGGTGATAAGGAGGTTCGGGGGGGGGGGGGGCCAACGTCTCACTCGATCGCTCTCACTATTGATCTCACTATCAATCTCACTGTCGGTCTCGTTCGATCGATCTCACTCGGTAGATCTCACAACCGATATAACTCTATCGGTTTCAATCGATCGATCTCACAATCGATCTGACTATCGATCTCACAATCGAAATCACAGACGATCTCACGTCGATCTCACAGACGATTTCATATTCGGTTTATCGATATCACAATCGATATCACAATCAACGTCGTCATCATCATCAGTATCATCGTTATCAACGTCATCAACATCATCATCAGCATCATCAGGAAACCATCATCATCATCACTTCATCATCATGATCATGTATATGAATGAACAGAATCATCAGCATCATCATCATCATCGGGACATCATCATCACAATCCGCATCATTAGCAACACCAACATCATCAACATCATCACCATCGGAACATTATCATCATCATCGTCACCATCACCATCAACAACATTATCATCAAACACATCATCGGGACACCATCACCATCATCAACATCATCATCATTGGGCCACCATCATCAAAATCATCATCATCCCCTCATCATCATCACAGGGACACCATCGTCGTCATCATCACCATTAGTATCATCATCAGCATCATCGCGACACCATCATTCTTATCACAATCATCATCAGCAGCATCATCAACCACACCCTCATCATCATCATCACCATCATCAGGACACCATCATCCTCATCACCATCATCATATGATTTCCATCGACATCATCAGGATCATCAGCATCATCATCATCGGGACACCATCATCACCATCAGCAACATCATCATCATCAACATCATCATACTCATTATGGGGGCGCCATCATCATCACCGCGATCCCAGTCGCCATCATCAATATCGCCAACATCATCATCATTAGCATTATCATCATGGTCTGGACACCATCATCATCACCACCATCATCACCATCATCATCATCATCACCATCATCATCGTCATCGTCAAAATCATCATCATCACCATCGCCATCATCATCATCATCCTCATCATCATCACCATCATCATCATCATCATCATCGGGAAACGGACGGGGCACCAGCGGGACACCAGCGGGACACCGCGCGCCACCGGCCCCCGAGCGGGACACCGGCGCGACACCGCGGGGCACCGGTTGCTGGAAGGGAGACTTTCGGCCCGGCCGCGCCTCAGCTACAGGAGATTTATTTCTCGCCCGCCCACGCAGCTTCTTCTTCGCCTCGCCCGCGCGCACGGCGCGCGCGACAACGAAACCGCAATCGATTTCCCGGCAGTAGGAGGGGGGCTCGCCGTTCCACTTCGAACTCACCCCCTCACCTCCGACCCATCCCCCGTCGCAGTTTTGGCTCGAGCTATAGGTGGCCCCCACCCTCCACGGTAACGACTCCAGTGGGGGGATAAATGCGGAAGATCAAGCAAAGCTTCGTGAAAAATCTCACGCTTGATCTTGACCTGCTCCTGCCAGACGTGCTCGCTGGTCCACGAGGGGGCGACGATCGGGCCGACTAGATTCCCTCGGTTGCCCCCAGGGTAGTGCAGCCTCTTGTGGTCCGACAAATCCAACACGTGCTTCGACGCGACATAAACTTTCTCTACCTGGTTCACTGTCGAATGCCCCCGGCGGACGTCCAGACGAGCATCGAGGGACTCCATGTCGAAATGCAGATACACTTGGCGAATTTGCTTCACCATCTGCGCACCCTCCGAGTCCACGAAGCCGCTCAGCAAGGTCGTCTTGTTACCTGGGGCTCGCCCTCTGATGGCCCTCCTCCTCCCCTTCTCCTCCTCCTCGTCCTTTTTTTTCTCGTTCTCCTCCTTCTTCTCCTCCTCCTTCTCTCCTCCTCCTTCTCCACCTCCTCCTCCTCCTCTTTCTCCTCCTCCTCGGCCCAGCCCCGCCCGCCCGCATTCGTTCGACCCTGCTGACCCTCGCGGCCGGCGTCGAAGATGAAGTACAAGTCCCGATCACCCATCTGGAAATCGGTGGCCCTCAACGCCAGCGACAACAACTTCTTCAGGTGTTCGCCGTTTCCCCGTAGCGAAGGAGGGCGCACGTGCGGTTTCGAGCTGGACTCCCCGCAGTGGTTCGGGTTGTAGAAGAAGCCGCGATAGTTCCTCTTGTCCTTGGAGCCGGTGGTCCTGTAGGCGGCGCTGTCCTTGAAGCGCTGGATGATGACGTCATCGGGCTCCACTTCCGAGACCAACTCCACGTGCGTGTGAACCAGCGTGGACGCCTTCGCCTGGAAGTAGGAGACGCGCTTGGCCTTGGCCTCATCAGCCTCGGTCTTCTTGACGAGCTTCTTGATCTCCGGCATCTCTTCCAACGTCAGGCATGGTTCCTCGTCCTCGGGATCGTCGCTGACCTCCTTCTGATGATCTTCTGCCGCCTTCCGGATGCGCTCCTCCGTGCCGAGCATCTCGTTGATTGTGCTCGCCGCCTCGGCCAGGTCGCCCTGCTCCATGCACGACTTGGGGTCGCACCGCTTGAGGACGGCAGACTTGATGCCCCTGTCGAACTCGCACCCGAAGATGGCGCCCTTGAAGAAAAGGGCAGGGCTTCAACGGCGCGCGCCAGCACCCCCCAGAACCACCCGCCAAGAAGCCGAGGGGGCCCGGGCGGATTCGAGAGGCACAGACATCGCCGTTGAGCCCCGCCACCTCGATCAGCTCGAACGTCTTCTCCGCGGCCTGGCTCCACCCAGCTCGCCACGCGAAAGAGGGCTTCTTCATGTTCGGATTGTAGGCGTACCCCGCCTTCGAGCGGAAGTGCGCAATGCTCTTGCAGGTGTCCCGGATGGCGGCCTTGGCGTTGGAGTCGAGGGCAATCCCGTCGAGCCACTCGCCGACCATGTAGCTCAGGAGCCATTGCTTGTAGACGAGAAGGTCGATCAAGCCCTTGCCGCCGGAACTGCTCCCCGCTGACTTGCCCTCGAGGGCGCGGGTGCCCATGTCCTCGATGTTGATGCCCCCGCTGTTGTAGAGGTCCAAGAGTAGTTCCACGGCCCACTCGATGCGCTCCGCGGTGACAGCCTTGTGCAAGAATGCGTTGAACTGGCCAATCTTCTTGAAGGGGTTCGGCAGCTGCGACTCCTGGGCAGCCAGAATCAATGTCTTCACCCTCGGGACGGAGAGCATCCTGTCGTACACGTTCAGAGCGTTCTTGACGAACTCGTTGCTGGTAGGGTTCTCCTCGGATCAACAATGGCGCCCCACACGCAAAGACGCCTAAATCAAACTTAAATCCAAACAACCGAACCTAAATCCAAACGTCAAATTATCCCAGTGCGACCCTACCTAGGAGTGGGAGCCTCGAGCAGCAGCAATAATAGTGGATGCTGCGCTGCGCTATGCTATGCTATGCTATGCTATGCTGCGCGATGCTATGCTACGCTTGGCTGCGCTATGTTATGCTATGTTATGCTGTGATATGCTATACTATGCTATGCGGCGCTTTGATATGCTGTGCTATGCTGCGCTATGCGATGCTATGAGAGGTTATGCTTTGCTGTGCTGCGCTATGCTATGCTATGCTGGGCTATGCTATGACCTGCTGAGCTAAGCTAAGCTAAGCTACAGCTGCGCGAAGCTAAGAAGATGAAGCTAAGCTAAGCTAAGCTAAGCTACGATGAGATACGCAAAGCTAAGGGCTAAGGTAAGAGGGCGCAACTGGGGGGGCCGCGGGGCGGGGGCCGGGGGGGCCGCCCGGGGCGAAGCCAACTGCCTGACCCACTTAAGCCCAGCGAGTAAGAACCCTCTAGGCAGAGCCTACTAGGTAGGGAATCAAACCTAAATCCAAACATAAAGCTCGAGCGTACTTGCTAAAGCAACCATTGTTGATCCGATGTTGTATCCTCTGAGTCGCCGCTGAAGGTCACCTTCGACGCCTTGTAGGCGTCGGCAACCTGGGCCGGCGTCACCCCTCCACCCTTGCGGCTGCGGAACGAGACGATGTCGTAGATCTTCTGCACCAGCGTGTAGCTCATGCCCATGTAAGCTGCGTGGGTGTCCTGGCGGCACTGGAGATTGACGAAGTGAGCGTCGTCAGCGTTCTCAATCACCCTGAAGACGAAGGTCGCAGTGAGAAAAACTTTCCGCCACTCCTCCATCACTTCATCGCCCTTGCCAGCCTTCCAATCGCGATGGGCTGCCCGAATGCACGCGTGGAGGGGCTCAGGCGGCGACGCCCGCATGAGCCGGCCTTTCGTGGCAGATGGGAGTTCGGCGCCGTTCTTCAAAGCAATGACGAAATCCTGCTTGCAAGGCGTCGGGGAGCTGAAGAAGTGGTCCTGTAGCTTTGTGATCCCCTTATCGCTGAGCGGGACGTCGTGGCCTGGGCCAGCCTCCTCTTCCATGCGCATCCAGAGCAAGTTGCACCCGCACTTGTACTCGAGCTTGGAGATGTCCTGATTGTCATCCTGGATGGTGAACGCAGCCCTGAAACGAGCATCGGAGTACGGCTCCTCGCGACCGCCCTGGCCGATGGGGAGGGCCTTTTCCTCGTGGATCTGATTGAAGCATTCTACATTCTCGACCAGCTCCTTGATCATCGTGCGAAGCGTGTCGTAGGCAACAGCGTTGGGAGACTGGGCGTGCAGTGATAGTTGCCCTTGCTGAGGAGACTGGTGGGCTTGCGCCTTTGCCTTTGCTTTTGACTTTGCCTTTCCCTTGCCTTTCCCTCCTGCCTCAGAAGACGACTTCGCTCTCTTCGCCGACGGCTTCGCTCCGGCCCCGCATCGTTTCTGCTTCCCTACGGCCGACGGCTCATCCTCCTCCTCCTCCTCCATCTTCATGGCGGCGTCGCCAGCGGCATCACCATCAGCCGCTCTAGCCATGAGTTCCGACTCGACGGTCATGAGGCTTGCTGGCCGGCACTGCAATGATGTTGGTCGTTGCTGGCTGGCGATTTACCCGCAGTCTGTAATTCGAGCCATGACGCCAGACTGCTGATGCTGTCGCCTATATGATGGGTGTTGTTTGTTTGTGATGCGTGTGTTTGTGATTTTTGTGTGTTGCGTGATTATTGTTGTCGGTGCGTCTGCGTGATTGTCGTTGGGCCATTTCCTTGAGATACTTGCTGGTGCTGATGTATACCGTGTGATCTTTGTTGCGGGTGTTTGCAGTGTCCATTTTTTGTGCGTGTGTTATGCGTTTTTGTTGTCGCTGGTGCATGCCGCGCGAAGTACCCAGACTCCCCAATGGACGTTATTTTCTTTTTGTTTGGCGGACTCCTGAGAACGAGCGTTTCGCTTAAGACGTCCTCACTCACAACAGCGAGATATTCGCAATATCGTAATTCAGTGTTGTTGTTGCGTTATGTGTTTGATTGTTGTTGTTTTTGAACGCGCATGGTGATGATGAGGAGGAGGATGCTGATGATGGTGATTTGATTATATGATGAAGATGTTGCTCAGTCGACGCACACATATATGAAAGAGTATGCTGGAACGGGTCTTATGGCGAGACCGCGCGCATCGCTGGCGATATTCGCCAGGCGATCTACACCGCGAAGAGCTTCCAGCAGGCGCTCTTCAGCGGCCGCCGTTTGTCGGTCCGAAAAGGCCCCAACCACAAACATTTTTCGCCACTTGAGATTGTGGCCCACCATGTGGGCGGGGTGAGGGCGGGGCCCGCGTGCGTTTCTTTCACATCGATAGCACAGGCCGCCCTGCCACCTCCACGCGGGGTCGCTGGTGGACCCCACGTACGCGGATGCATCTTCTCCAGATGAATCACTGCGCACGTGTGCAACGATGCGGCCCAAAAGCGCGTGCTCTGTGATGTCCAGCAGCGGGGTCCGCACCTCGATGTGATCGGGGTATCTCGCCGCGGCTTGCCGGGCGACGAGCTCCGCGTCATCGCGCGCCGTCTCCCAGAGGATCCGCAGCCGCTCCTCTGGGGGCGGCGGCGGCGCCCACCTGATCCTCCTCTCTGTCGTCGTAGGACGGGCGCCACGATCATTCGGCAACAGCGGGCCACCTGCTGGCGATCGCACGGCCGCCGCCTGCGGCGGGGCTGCAGCTGGCCGCGAGGCCGCCGCCGCCGGCTGTGGTCCTCCAGCGCCCGCCACCCCAGCAGCGCCCGCCGCCCGCGAGCCTCGCGACGACGACGGCGACGACGACGGCGACGACGATGGCGACGGCGACGACGACGACGACGATAACAACGACGACGACGACGACGTCGACGACGAGGACGACGACGACGGCGATGGCCGGGCGACGACGACGACGACGACGGCCTCCAGCGTCCGCCGCCGCTCCTCCTCCAGGAGGTCCAGCGACCGCCTCCCCAGCAACAGGGCTCGCCGCCCGCGAGCCTCCAGCGTCCACCGCCGCTCCAGCACCGTCCGCGGCCCGCAGGCTTCCAGCTGCGTCCGCCGCCGCCCCGCCGGCAGCAGCGCCCGCCCGCGGGCCCCCAGCAGCAGCAGCGTCCGCCGCCGCCGCCAGGTGGCCTCCAGGGGGGCGCTCAAGCCCCAGCGCCCGCTGCCCACCACCACCAGCAGCAGCGCCCGTCGCCTGCAGGTCTCCAGGCTTGTTGTCGCCGCTGCCAGCGCCAGCAGTAGTAGTTGTCGCGCGCCACTGCCGCGCCGTCCATCCGCCAACCATCGACGATGAGGATGGCGGTAGCGAGCTGGTCGCGATGATGCCGCGGGCGTCGCCGCAAGCCACGGCCGCCGGGCCGTCGTCGCCGCCAGCCGCTGTCCGTGCTCTCGTCGCCGCAGGCCACGTGCCCGCGCCAGCAGCGTCCGCCGTCGTGCCACCCTGTTGTTGGCCTCCAGGATTGGCCAACTCCTCCTCCTCTCCAGCAGCTCTGCCGAAGAGCCTCCTCCTCCTACTAGGTGGACTTCGGCCCCGCCGACGAGCCTTCTGCGCTGGAGTCGACGGGCTGAAGGACGGGCTGAAGGGAGTCGGTGACTCCAGCAACCACGGGCGCCGAGGCACAGCAGGGCGGCGCGGCGGCGACTCCAGCAACCATGGGCGCAACAACTGCGCCATGATGGCTGAAATGGTGCTGTGTTTAAGCTACTTGAGCCAACACAGCTACGGACATGATGATGATGATGAATAATAATAATAATGATAAAGCAACGGTGGTTTCTGGATGTTTCTGGGTGGTGGGTGAAGGGGGCGGGTGGGTGGGTGGTGTGTGGTGGTGGGTGGTGGGTGGTGGGTGGGTGGGTGGTGGGTGGGTGGTGGGTGGGTGGTGGGTGGTGGGTGGGTGGTGGGTGGGTGGTGCGTGGTGGTGGGTGGTGGGTGGGTGGTGGTGGGTGGGTGGTGGGTGGGTGGGTGGTGGGTGGGTGGTGAGTGGGTGGTGGGTGGGTCGTGGGTGGTAGGTGGGTGGTAGGTGGGTGGTGGGTAGGTGGGTGGTGGGTGGGTGGTGGGTGGTGGTGGTGGGTAGGCGGCGGGCGGGCGGTGGGCGGGGCAGCCCCAAGATGGCCCTGAGATAGCCCAAGCTGGCCCAAGATGGCCTCAAGCAAGATGACTCCTTGGGAGGGAGAGCTGCCACCACCTGGGGCTCGTAAGTAAGAGGAGGGGAGTGGGAGGGGTTCCGGGAGAAAGGAGAGTATGAGGATGAGGAGGATGAATGGGGATTTTTTTTGGGCGGTGTCGGGACGCGGCGCCCCGCCCGCGCGCCCGCGCAGGAGTTGTTGCTCCTGCTGCCGGCCGACCGAGCCGACGCCGCCCTTTCTTGTTGCCTCCCCTCACGGGCCGGCCAGCCCGCCGGCCGGCGCCGGACGCTCCCTTCGTGCGAGTGCGTATGTATGTGTGTATGTATGTATGTATGTGTGTATGTATGTATGTATGTATGTATGTATGTGTGTATGTATGTATGTGTACGTGCGTATGCGTACGTACGTACGTACGTACGTATGTATGTATGTATGTATGTATGTATGTGTGTATGCATATGTATCGGAGGTGAGGGGCTGAGATCGAAGTGGAACGGGGGGCCCCCCTACCACCGGGAAGTCGTTTTCGGTTTCGTGGGCGAGGCGAAGTTGCGTGGGCATCCTTTCGACACTCGCGGAGTCTGAGGCCCTCGGGGCCGAAGATGGATGAGAGCGCATTGGCTCGCAGGACTCCTCTACCAGACAGCAACGTACCGCACTCTCTACCAGACAGCAACGTACCGCACCCCCTACCAGACAGCAGCACAGTGCTACCAGACAGCAACGTACCGCACCCCCTACGACGACGACAACGACGACGACGACGACGACGACGACGCCGACGCTGACGCCGACGCCGACGCCGACGCCGACGCCGACGACGACGACGACGACTACGACGACGGGGTTGCGGTACGTTGCTGTCTGGTAGAAGAGTCTGCACAGTGCTGTCTGGTAGCGTCTTGCCGACGTCTGGTACCTAATTACAAACTCGGGAGTGCACGAATGGCACCCTATTATTGCCGACGTTTGGCATCTACTTGCTGACGTCTGTCACCTACTTATTACTTGCGAATAATCCTATGCTGGGCTGCGCTCGGCGCGCTCAAGCTCCAGGCTCCAAGTCCTCGAGGGCGCGGCCGAGAAAATTCCAAAATTCCGTCCAGCGAGGGTCGAGGGCGCATCATCCCGCGCCTCCCATGGCCCGCCCCTCCCCCTCTACTTACTACCCCGCCCCTCCCCCTCTACTTACCCCTCCCTCCTCCCCCTCCTCCCCCATGCCCACACCTTTACTTCTTATTGTTACCCCGCCCTCGACCTCTGCACCTCTGCCAATTAATGCTCATCCGACTCACCCGAGGGCTCATCATCTGAGCGCCGCGGGCCCCACCTCCTGCGGCGGCGCCCCACGCTGCTGCTGCTGCCACTAGAAGAAGAAAACGACACAACCGACGCCGCCGCTGAGCTAGGCTGCGGCATGGCGGGCGCCACGGCGGTCACCGACCAACCACCGTTGGAGGGCGCCCAAGAAGAAGACGCTTCTGACGCCGCTGAGCCAGGCTGCGGCATGATGGGCGCCGGCGGGGTCACCGACCAACCGCTGGAGGGCGCCCAAGAAGAAGAAGACGCCTCCGCCGACGCCGCTGGGGCCGAAAGTGCCGAAAACCCGGACGGCACCGCCCAGCCGATGTCGCTGGAGGGCGCGGCCGAACAACTTGACGGCGCCGCAGTCGCAGCCGAGGGGGCACTCGAAGGGGTTTCGTCGGCGGCGCCACCTCCTTTGGAGTCCAGCACCGCGCTCGACGACCCCGCGCTCGGAAGCGCCGCACTCGGCGTCGGCACAGTCCTCACCAGGCGGGTGACGTGGGCCAGCCAGCACCTGCGGCCACCACCATTGGCGAGAGCTGGGCACGCGTAAGGAAAGAGCCAACCGGGCGGCGTCGGGTACGGCAGTCCCACAACCACGGGCCACCACACGCCAGGTTGGCCGATCTGGAGCGGTGTCGATGTCTCCGCATTCGAAGTGCCATCAGCGAAGAGCCAGCAATCCACGAACTCCACACATTGCGCGTACTGCCAGGCCGTTTGCCCGAGGGGCCTCCAGCCTGTCCCCATCTGCCGTTTCTTGCGGCAGAACTCCCATAAGTCGTTGCAATCTTCCAACCTGATGGCACTGGTGCGGACGATGTGATCCTGCCGCTGCCGTTCGAAAGACTCGTTGTGCGGCACAACGGCGAATTCTGAGAGCACCGACCTGGCGGAACGCCGCCACTCCTCCATGATATCATAGCACAACAGATTCTCCACGGAAGTTGCCATGCAGGCAACAAAAAAATAAACGATGCCAAAATGGCGGGCGCAGAACTCTGAGCCCTGAAATAGAAATAGATACGGACACAGGAGGAGGTGGATGCATGGATGCAAGGATGCAACGACGCCTGTTTGGATGGCAAGGATGCAAGGATGCCTGTTTCGTCCCCGGGCGCAAGGATGCAAGGGTGCAAAAACGGCTACAGACGGTCGGACATGTGAAAGTGTGTCCCCGGCGAGCGGTTCCGCGCGGTGTCCGCTGGTGTCCCTGATGATGATGATGGTGATGATGAGGATGATGATGATGAGGATGATGATAATGGCGATGATGAGGATGATGATGATGGTGGCGGTGATGATGATGCTATGTTGATGATGATTATGGTGATAATGATGACGATGATGATGATGGCGATGATGATGATGGTAAGGGTGGTAATGACCTGGATGTAGTGGAGTACAACAGTTGTTGAAGGAGTGGATAAAGCGGGAGAGAGGGGGGAGAGGGGCGAGGAGGGGGGATGGATGGGGGGGGGATTGGGGGAGCTGCTTGAGATACTGAGATACCGATGCGGCTGCGCCCAAAACTTACCCCAGGGCGCGACAGGGCCAACATTATTTCGAGGCGAATGGAATCCAGCCGCGGCGACGACGATGGCGCGATGCCGACTCATCTGGGACGAACGACTGCATGGGCACCACTGCGCACCTCCTGCATTGCCGCGAAGGCCTGGCAGGATCCGAATGAACCGAATGGACGAACGGAGAGGAGCGAGGGCAAGGGCACATGATATAGCATATGGAACATAAGCCAAAAAGAAAATAGCAAATAGAGTAGAGAAGGAGGGGCCCTCGCAGAATCACCAAGACCCCCAGGGCCTTATTATTATAGGGCCCATGCCCGCCCCCCATAAGAGGAAGAAAGGGCCCTGGAGCTTCGTGGAGCCATCGAGTGCCTGGAGGCCCCGAGAAGACAATGACGGGGCGCTCGCGTACATGTACCGGGGTCCTTGCGAATTTTTTTCCGCAAATATTCTCGGGAATCTTTTTCAAATTAAAATCCGAACCCCATCCCTCCAAACTCCGCCGCAGGCGCCCAGAATAATAATAATTTCAAATTGCGGCAGCACCCCCAAAAAATTGGAGGCATGCCCCCTGGATTTGCCCAGGACCCTCCAGGAATCTTAGGGGCCCTGACGGATTCTGATGGATTCTGCTGGTTTATGGAGCCCCGTCCTGGAGGATTCCTCCCTGGGCGCCCTCTTGGAGCCGTGTCGGGCCGTTTTGGGAAGCCGCTTGGGCCGTCTCGAGGCCATCTTAGGTCGTCTTGCGTCTTGGGCCGTCTTGAATCGGTCTTGGGCAATCTTGGCGGCCGTGGTGGCCTGTTTGGGCCATGGGCCAGGTGGTAGTCATCTTGGAGTCCTCGGAGGGCGCCAGGGGCATGATGTCTCGGCGCCGCATTGTGGACACCATCTGGTATCTGGAATCCAGATGACTGCCACCTTGGATTCCTCGGAGGGTGCCGGGCCATGTCTCGGACATGGCCCGGCACCGTTCGGCGCCGCATGTCCGTGCATGTTTCGGTGGCAGTCATCTTGGATTCTTCGGAGGGCGCCGTATGGAAAACGTATTGAGTGGCAATGTATCGCCTCATGTTGAGGCCCAGCACGCAAGGGAAACAGTTGTTTTTCTCAACCAGTCTTCTGGTGACCCCCCCCTTCGTGGGTCACCTGGTGTGCTTGCGCCGTATCGAAAACGCATTGAGTGGCAGTGCGCCGCCTCATGTTGAAGCCCAGAATGCAAGTGAAACAATGGGTTTCTCTCAACCAGTTTTCTGATGACCCACCCCTGCGTGGGTCACCAGGTGTGCTTGCGCCGTATGGCAAACGCATTGAGTGGCAATGCCTCGCATCATGTTGAGGCCCAGAGAGCAAGTGAAACAATTGTTTTTCCTCAACCAGTTTTCTGGTGACCCACCCCTTCGTGGGTCACCTGGTGTGCTTGCGACGTATGGGAAACGCATTGAGTGGCAATGCATCGCCTCATGACGAGGACCAGGATGCAGGTGAAACAATTTGTTTTTCTCAACAAGGTTTCTGGTGACCCACCCCTTCGTGGGTCACTTGGTGTGCATGCGCCGCATGGAAAACGCATCGAGTGGCAATGCATCGCCTCATGTTGAGGCCCAGAATGCAAGTGAAACAATTTGTTTTTCCAAACCAGTTTTCTGGTGACCCACCCCTTCGTGGTTCACCTGGTGCGCTTGCGCCGTATGGCAAAAATATTGAGTGGCAATGCATCGCCTCATCATGTTGAGGCCCAGAATGCAAGTGAAACAGTTGGTTTTTCTTAACAAGTTTTCTGGTGACCCACCCCTTCGTGGGTCACCTGGTGTGTGTATCGCCGTATTGAAAACGCATTGAGTGGCAATGCATCGCCTCATGATGTTGAGGCCCAGAATGCAAGAAAAACTATTGGTTTTTTTTCTCAACCAGTTTTCTGGTGACCCACCCCTTCGTGGATCACCTGACGTATTGAATGGCAGCGCATCGCCTCATGACGAGGCCCAGAATGCAAGTGAAACAATTTGTTTTTCTCAACCAGTTTTCTGGTGACCCAGTCTTCGTGGGTCACCTGGTGTGCATGCGCCGCATGGAAAACGTATTGAGTGGCAGCGCATCGCCACATGACGACGCCCAGGATGCAGGTGAAACAATTTGTTTTTCTCAACCAGTTTTCTGGTGACCCACCCCTTCGTGGGTCACCTGGTGCGCTTGCGCCGTATGGCAAACGTATTGAGTGGCAGCGCATCGCCTCATGACGAGGCCCAGAATGCAAGTGAAACAATTGTTTGTTCTCAATCAGTTCTCTGGTGACCCACCTCTTCGTGGGTCACCTGGTGTGTTTGCGCTGCATTCAAAACGCATTGAGTGGCAATGCGTCGCCTCATGCTACGGCCCAGAATGCAAGTGAAACAATTTGTTTTTTCTCAACCAGTTTTCTGGTGACCCACCCCTTCGTGGGTCACCTGGTGTGCTTGCGCCGTATGGAACGTATGGGAAACATATTAGGTGGCAGCGCGTCGCCTCATATTCATGCCCAGAATGCAAGTGAAACAATTGGTTTTTCTCAACCAGGTGCTGGTGGCCCACCCCTCCGTGGGTCACCTGGTGTGCTTGCGCCGCATGGCAAACGTAGTGAGCATCGCCTCATGTTGAGGCCCAGAATGCAAGTGAAACAGTTGGTTTTTCTCAACCAGTTTTCTGGTGACCCACCCCTCCGTGGGTCACCTGGTGTGCTTGCGCCGCATGGAAAACGTATTGAGTGGCAGTGCTTCGTCTCATGTTGAGGCTCAGAATGCAAGTGAAACAATGGTTTTTCTCAACCAGTTTTCTGGTGACCCACCCCTTCGTGGGTCACTTGGTGTGCTTGCGCCGCATGGAAAACGTATTAGGTGGCAATGCCTCGCCTCATGTTCAGGCCCTGACTGCAAGTGACATATCTGGTTTTTCTCAACCAGTTTTCTGGTGACCCACCCCTTCGTGGGTCACCTTCTGTGCTTGCGCCGTATGGAAAACGCACTGAGTGGCAATGCGTCGCCTCATGTTGAGGCCCAGAATGCAAGTGAAACAATTTGTTTTTCTCAACCAGTTTTCTGCTGACCCACCCCTTCGTGGTCACCTGGTGCGCTTGCGCCGTATCAAAAACGCACTATTGAGTGGCACTGCCTCGCCTCATGTTGAGGCCCAGAATGCAAGAGAAACAATTTGTTTTTTTCTCAACCAATTTTCTGGTGACCCACCCCTTCGTGGGTCACCCGGTGTGCTTGCGCCGCATGGAATACGTGTTGAGTGGCAGTGTTTCGTCTCATGTTGAGGCCCGGAATGCAAGTGAAACAATTGGTTTTTTTCAACCAGTTTTCTGGTGACCCACCCCTTCGTGGGTCACCTGATGTGCTTGCGCCGCATGGCAAACATCTTGAGTGGCAGTGCATCGCCTCATGACGAAGCCAAATATGCAGGTGAAACAATTTGTTATCCTCAACCAGTTGTCTGGTGACCCACCTCTTCGTGGGCCCCCTGGTGTGCTTGCGCCGTATGGAAAACGTATTGAGTGGAAATGCATCGCCTCATGTTGAGGCCCAGAATGCAAGCGAAGCAACTTGTTACCCTCAACCAGCTGTCTGGTGACCCACCCCTTCGTGGGTTACCCGGTGTGCTTGCGCCGTATGGAAAACGTGTTGAGTGGCAACGCATCGCCTCATGTTGAGGCCCAGAATGCAATTGGAACATTTTGTTTTTCTCAACCAGTTCTCTGGTGACCCACCTCTTCGTGGGTCACCTGGTGTGTTTGCGCTGCATGGAAAACGCATTGAGTGGCAATGCGTCGCCTCATGTTGAGGCCCAGAATGCAAGTGGGTTTTTTTTCTCAACCAGTTTTCTGGTGACCCACCCCTTCGTGGGTCACCCGGTGTGCTTACGCCGTATGGGAAACGCATTGAGTGGCAATGCATCGCCTCATGATGAGGCCCAGAACGCAAGTGAAACCATTTGTTTTTCTCAACCAGTTTTCTAGTCACCCACCCCTTCGTGGGTCACCTGGTGTGCTTGCGCCGCCTGGAAACGTATTGAGTGGTAATGCCTCGCCTCATGTTGAGGCCCAGAATGCAAGTGAAACAAATTGTTTTTCTCAACCACTTGTCTGGTGACCCACCCCTCCGTGGGTCACCTGGTGTGCTCGCGCCGTAGCGAAAACGCATTGAGTGGCAGTGCGTCGCCTCATGTTGAGGCCCAGAATGCAAGTGAAACAATTGGTTTTTCTCGACCAATTTTCTAGTGACCCACCCCTCCGTGGGTCACCCAGTGGGCTTGCGCCGCATGGCAAACGTATTGAGTGGCAATGCCTCGCCTCATGTTGAGGCCCAGAATGCAAGTGAAACAGCTGGTTGTTCTCAACCAGCTGTCTTGTGACCCGCCCCTTCGTGGGTCACCTGGTGTGCTTGCGCCGTATGGCAAACATACAGAGTGGCAGTGCGTCGCCTCATGACGAGGCCCAGGATGCAGGTGAAACAAATTTGTTTTTGTCCCAACAAGTTCTCTGATGACCCACCCCTTCGTGGGTCCCCTGGTGTGCTTGCGCCGTATGGGAAACGTATTGAGTGGCAATGCATCGCCTCATGTTGAGGCCCAGAATGCAAGTGCAACTAATTGTTTTTCTCAGCCAGTTGTCTGGTGGCCCACCCCTTGGTGGGTCACCCGGTTTGCTTGCGCCGTATGGAAAACGTATTGAGTGGCAGTGCATCGCCTCATCATGTTGAGGCCCAGAATGCAAGTGAAACAATTGGTTTTTCTCAACCAGTTGTCTGGTGACCCACCCCTTCGTGGGTCATCTGGTGTGCTTGCGCCGTATGGAAAACGCATTCAGTGGCAAATGGGTTTTTCTCAACAAGATTTCTGGTGACCCACCCCTTTCGTGGGCCACCTGGTGTGCTTGCGCCGCATGGGAAACGTATTGAGTGGCAGTGCATCGCCTCATGTTGAGGCCCAGAATGCAAGTGAAACAATTGGTTTTCTCAATCAGTTTTCTGGTGACCCACCCCTTCGTGGGTCACCTGGTGTGCTTGCGCCGAATGGAAAACGCATTGAGTGGCAGTGCGTCGCCTCATGTTGAGGCCCAGAATGCAAGTGAATCAATTGTTTTTCTCAACCAGTTTCCTGGTGACCCACCCCTTCGTGGGTCACCTGGTGTGCTTGCGCCGTATCGAAAACGCATTGAGTGGCAGTGCGTCGCCTCATGTCGAGGCCCAGAATGCAGGTGAAACCATTTGTTTTTCTCAACCAGTTTTCTGGCGACCCACCCCTTCGTGGGTCACCAGGTGTGCTTGCGCCGTACGGCACATGTATTGAGTGGCAATGTTTCGCCTCATGTTGAGGCCCAGAATGCAAGTGAGACCATTGGTTTTTCCCAACCAGTTCTCTGGTGACCCACCCCTTTCGTGGGTCACCTGGTGTGCTTGCGCCGCATGGCAAACATATTGAGTAGCAGTGCGTCGCCTCATGACGAGGCCCAGGATGCAGGTGAAGCAATTTGTTTCTCTCAACCAGTGTTCTGGTGACCCACCCCTTCGTGGGTCACCTGGTGTGCATGCGGCGTGGAAAACGTCCAAGGTGGCAGTCATCTGGATTCCTCGGAAGACGCCGGGCCATGTCCTAGGGATTCCTGAGGTTCCCCTTGGGGTTCCTTAGGGTGCCCTAGGGATTCTTGGGGATTCACCAGGGCTTCTTAAGAAGCCCCGAGGGAATCTGAAAGAAGATTCCCTGAGGACCCCGCAGGACCCCCGAAGGATTCCTGAGGATTTCCGAAGGGATTCTTTGGGAGCGCCGAAAGATTCCTCAGGATTCCCGAGGGACTCTTGCAGATTCCGCTTTGAATCCCAAGGATTCCGCAGGGATTCTCTTTGATTCCCGAGGGGGCCATAAGGATTCCCGAGGGTTTCTGGAGTCCGCGGGGATTCTTAACGACACGTTAGGGATTCCAAAAGATTCCTTAGGGATTCCTGACGATTCCCAAGGGATCCCTCCTCAGGATTCCCTTAGGATTCTTGAGGAGCCCTTAAGGATTCCTAAGGATTCCCTAGGGATTCCTAGGGATGCCCTCGGGATTCCTTAGGATTCTCTTGGGATTCTTGCGGATGCCCTAGGGATTCGTAAGGATTCCTTAGAAATTCCTTAGGGATTCCCAAGGGATCCTCAAGGATTCCCAGAGTCTGCCCCTCGCAGGCCGCCCTTCACAGGCTTCCATAAGCTTCCCCCGATAGGCTGTCCCCCACCGGCAAATTCAAGGAAACCCTCCTTCTCGCCACCCGCCCAGCCAAGAATAATTTACGTTGCGCGCTTCAAATTCACCCTCCACGCTAAAGCAGCAGGACCGCGCACGCCATGAATAATAATTTGAAGTTTTTATTCTTCTTCGGAAATTTCAGGGTTACCTTGTAATTTCAAGCCCCAGGCCAGCCCCAGAAGAATAATATTGAATTAAATTTTGTTTCAGAACGCATTGAGATTCTTTGGAAATTCGAAGGTAACCCTCGAATTTCCCCCGAAACCCAAGAAGAAGTAGCTAATCGATAGGGTTTAATGATAATCAGCGCCCCGTCATAGAAGACAGCAACAAGCAGGGGGGGGGAAGGCGACGGGCCATCGCCCGCCATGATGAAATCATGAGCCTCCCGACGCCTATGGGTAGGGCCAGCGTCCCCCCCCTCCTCCCTCCTCTGCCCTGCCCCCCACGACGACGTCGTCGTCGTCGTCGTCGTCATCGTCGTCGCCTCCTCCCCCCACGGGGCAGGAGGAGGAGGGGGCTGGCGACCGGGGCATGTAGCCGTAGATGTAGCCGCGAGAAGAAGAGGCCCAGGAGGTCTGCGGGGCGCGTTCTGACCAGGGGATTCGAAGGGATAAGGGATAATAACGTAAAGCGGGCCGTGTTCGTAAAATGCGGTCGCTTGAGACCGGGGCACCGCTGCCACGCCGCTTGAGTCGCGGTCGCTTGAGTCGTTTGAGCTTGAGTCGCTTGAGTCCTTGAGCCAAAACGGCTACGGATGATGATGATGATGATGATGATGATGATGATGATGATGATGATGATGATGATATGATGATGATGATGATGTTGGCGAGTAGGGTTGTTATTATTATGATGTTGCTTATTATTTCTCAGTAGTAGTAGTAGTAGTAGTAGTAGTAGTAGTAGTAGTAGTAGTAGTAGTAGTAGTAGTAGTAGTAGTAACCCTGAGTGCGGGGTGGCCGCGGGCTCAATCTTTCAATTCCGACTAAGCGCGGGGCAGGAAGAGGGGCCGAGGTGCCCCGGGGGCGGCCCAGAGAAGCTGCGCCGCCGGAGGAGAGGGCCTCGCCCTGCCTGGAGCAGGAGCCGGGCACGCACCACCACCATGCCCAGGATCGATGAGCCAGCATCGAATCAGCAAGTCGAGTCGGATCGAAGGGTGCATCGGATCGGGCTGCGTCGGCACGGCATCGAAATCGAATCGGATCGGCTGCGCCAGGACGCACAACAGCGCCATGCAAGCATCTGGCCGCATCGGATCCTCGGAAAATCGGGTTCGCATCGGATCGGGCCTGCCGGAATTGGTATCGAATCGGATCGATCGGATCGGAATCAAGAGCGCCTAACTTCACGCTTCGCGCTGCGCGAAGCGCGAAGAACTTCGCGCTCTCGCGCCGCCCCCCCCGGGAGAAAAGGAGGATGAGGAGGAATCGGAAACGAAACGAACCGCGAAGCACGAAGCGCGAATAACTTCGCACCCTTGAGGACGCCCTTGGAAATGGACCCTTCGACGAGCCCTAGCCAGGGCCACCCTGGGCCACATAGGGTGGTTTGCATGTATCCCCCCCAGCCTCGACTGGGAGGTCTGCACACCAGGCTGACCAGGGCTCGACCAAAACAGTGTGTCTCGTTTGCGTTTTGTTTTCGATGTCCCTCGTTTTGTCCTCGTTCCGCCTTCACTGCAAAACAAGATGAAAACGAAAATGGTCCACGAAATCGCCAAAACGCCGTTCAGGGCGAGCCCCGAGGCTGCCTGAAGCCCAGGATGGCCCTGGCGCCAAGCATGGTGGCGGTGAAGAGCCGCCCTCGACAGGCACTCGGCCCTGCCCCCAGAGCCCGAGGCTTGGGCCCCTGCGGGGTACGAACGGGTACCGACACCGCTGCCCCCCGCACCGCTCCCAGGGTGCGCTCTGACCAGAACTGCAAGGAGGCTCTGGCCGCGGTGACGAGGGCCCTCCAGGACGAGCATCTGTATCGGCACTGGTCCCTGCCTTGAGCCCCAGGCTTGGGCCGCCCCGGGCCTCCGACCCGCCGGCATCCCAGCCGCGCCAGCGCTGGCGCCACCCGGACCAGCCTCTGAGGATCAACGTAGGGGGGACCAGCTCGGGGGGGGGGGGGGGAAACATCGATCTGTGATCGGCGATACATCGCGAATGCAGCCAACCCAGATTATCAGGATGCGCAGTAAGGATGCAAGGGCCTTGGAAGGCCATGTCGACACTCTGCGGGCAAAGCGCGGCCAGCGAAAGGGCGGGGCGCGGCCAGCGAAAGCGGCCAAGGATGGGCGGAAGGGGAAGGATGCAAAGGCAACCTTGGAAAGTTGCTTACCTTACTATGCGGGTTGACTGTAGAACGGCGATGGCGAAACTGCGAACGGTCCTGGGCGGGGTGGGTCATCGGGCCCCTGTCGGCGATCAGTGGGCGATTGGGGGTTCGATACGATCGCCTCTGGTCCGAGCCCCGTCTCCAGAGGCTTTCGGACCATTATTCTGGCTTCCAGCGGCCGTTCGGGTCCAGCCACCCCCAGAACGCCCTCGGCGAGGCGCAGCCGCTGGAAGGCATGCCGAAGCCGTAAGGCCATCGAGATCAACTAAAGCCTCTGAAAACCTCGCACATCGAAGCTCAAAAAGCGTCAAACCTCAAACCTCAAACCTCGAAATCTCCTGGTTCGCGCCCCAGGCCGCACCGTTGCCCCCGACAGCCTCGGGAGCCCCACGCGACCTGCGCCGGGCCGCCAGCGGGCGCGCCACCGGGGGGGGCCCAGACCCTGCGCAGGGCGGGCGGCGCGGCTTCGGGCTCGCCCCAGCAGCCGCCCCGCCCGAAATCGGTGCCCGCCCAGGCCCGCCGCGGGGAGAGCCGCGCAGCCTCAGGCTCGGCCCACGGGCAGCCTCGCCGCGCGCCGGCCGGCCAGTAGGCGCTCCACTCCTGCACCCGCACCGATCCTGGCCAGGTTCGTCCTGGGCCCGGGATCGGTGTGTGCGCCCTCCCGGCGTGGGCAGGAGGGCGCACGCGCCTCTCCTGGGCCCAGGATCGACCAAGGCCAGGATCGGAGCAGGTGTCAAGCTGGCGCCCTCCGAGCCTCCGTCTCGCCCCACGGGCAGCCTCGTCGCGCGCTGGCCGGCCAGCAGGTGCCCCACTCCTGCTGGTGCGCCGCGCCGCCAGCGGGCGTGCCAGAGGGCCAGGACGCCCGACGGCATGTGTTCTCAGTCCACGGCCCCGGAAGCTCCATGATCCTCAGAACGTGTGTTGGCGCCAACGTGTGCTGGTCCACCGAAGCCCTGCGCTACGACGCAGGCGATGTAAGGTCGGCGCAGGTGGCGTGCTACCAGTGAAGCTGACTGGGATCAACGCACATGGGGCTAACACACCTCCTAAAGATAATCGAGAGGTCCCGACCCATTTCTGAGGGGCAACCTTTCTCCCCGGGCCCGTTTTGGATGGCCCTGGCGGGGCTCGAAGACCGCTTCTGGATGCGGGAATCTGCAAGACAAGTGCGCGCGGGCATAGAATCTCGACGTCGGCGCTGTTTGTTATGGCAGGAGCGGGGAGCGCAAGGGTTTGGGGACATCAGATCCGGCCGAGATCGGCGCGC
This sequence comes from Prorocentrum cordatum, assembly GCA_963575745.1. NCBI lineage: Eukaryota > Dinophyceae > Prorocentrales > Prorocentraceae > Prorocentrum > Prorocentrum cordatum. Next base: position 487,383 of record CAUYUJ010022459.1, read on the forward strand.
TCTGCGTGAACGCCGACCGCAGCAGCTCAATCAGAATGGAGTCGGCCGAAATTTCGACAAGAGCGCCTAAATCTATTGCCCCCCCACTAACAAAAAAAGGCGAACCACGACAGGCAAAACATCCGGGGATGGAACCGTCACAGCCTTCGGACTCCTGGGGAGGGCGGCGCCCAGACCTAGGGAGGACGCCAACCAGAACCCTGCGTAAGTCTGCCCTGGCCAGGATCTGTGCAGGTGCATGCGGTCGGGAACTTTTGCTTGGCGTGTGGCGGCGGCGGCCCCTCCGACACGCGAGGCCCTGCGAGCTGGTAGCGTGTCACTCCGCTCCGCGGGCAGGAGGCTGGGGAAGGCTCGGGACGCTGGCGCCTTGGGGACAGGGACGAGGTCCGCGTGTCGCGGCGAGGCGTGGCGGGCCAGAACCCCCGGCGCCACACGCGAAGCAAACGTCGGCGCCCGTATACAGCCGTCATGCTGCCGTGAGGAACGCCAAATGAGGAACGAAGCAGATTTGCTGGCCGCGGTGAGCCTCGGCCACGAGGGGGCTCCTCCTCCTCCTCCTCCTCCTCCTCCTCCTCCTCCTCCTCCTCATCCTCCTCCTCCTCCTCCTGCTGCTTCTCCTGCTTCTCCTCCTCCTGCTTCTCCTCCCTCTTCTCTTCCCACTTTCGAGCCCGAAGTGTCCTTGCTTCAGCGTCTTGGCTCTGCATTTCCAGGCAGCGCCGTCAGGGGAGGTCACCACTAAAGGGGGTGGCCACGTCCTCGAGGAAAGGGGGCTCCCCCAGGACCTCACAGAACCAACGCAAACTCGACGACGGCCGGGCGGGCACCCACTGGGGCCCGACAAGATGATCGGTGTTTTCGTTTGCGCGTGCATTAGTTTGCGGAGCTGGGCTCCCTGGCTCAGTCGGCCGAACGACCCGCGTCGCGGGACACTTTTGGCGGCACGGTCAGCCGCCACAAAACTCCCTTGCTTAAAGCCGACCGCGCAGACGCAATGCCAAACCGAACACTCGAGAGATCGTCCAAGAACCTCCTCGAGCCTCGATCCTCGAACCTCGATGTTCAGGAGCTGGCGACCACCCCGGTGGTGCTCCCCCCCCCCCTTGGCATCGCCTGACGCGGTCGGGAACTCCTGCTCGGCGTGCCGCGGCGGCGGCCCTGGCGGCACGCCATGCCCCGCGAGCGGACAGCGTGTCGCTCCGCTCCGCGGGGCGTGAAGGTCGGCAAGGCTCGGGACGTGGACGCTGGGCGGCCGGAAGGTGGACAGCGTGTCGCGCCGAAGCGTCGTGGGCCAAAAACGGGCGGAGCGACCCGCTGTCCAAAAGTTCCCGACCGTAGCCGGTGCCGCGACGAGAAAACTCTGCCCTACGCGAGAATACGTAACGGCCTTGCGCCGTGGCTTACGCGGGCCGCCAGCGCAGCACGCCACATTGGAAATGAGAGCGCCCGCGCGCGACCTCACCGTTTCCTGCGTGGCATCCACCACCTGGTGGTTTCGGTAACACGTAGGAGTGACCCTAGGCAAGACCGACCGTCGGTGCGCGACTTTCGGGGGCAGCGGCGGTGCCAGAGCCAATCGCGCAAGCCGCTTTAATCCAATGCTGGGGTGATCCCACTGTGCCCGTAGCAAAGGTCACTCCCGCGAAGGGTCACACTTACGTGTACGAGGCCAAAAAAATCACTTAAAATCCGTCCCCAGAGCCCTCCAGGGGTTCATCTGGCGCAATTTGTGATTGTTGGGGCACGAAGAGGACCCCAGAGACAGAAAAAGCCAAAAAAGAAAAGACAAAACAAAATCTCGAACCCAGCACCTCGAGCCTGCCACCCCTTCTGGCCGGAGCCCTCCGAGGGACCCGGCGCAGGGCCGGCCCCGCGGCCTCGGGCACGCCGTCGGCGAAGCCGCCCCGCCGCGCGCTGGGGGCCCCTTCGCGGGCCATGGCGCACCCGGGGGGGGGCGCCCGGAGAGGCGCCTGCTGCTCGCAGACGAGGCTGGAGGGAAAGAAGGCAAGGACCACGACAGGACTACAGACGAGGTTGATTGGAGAGGACACGCGAGAGGACACAAGACCCTTCCGAGGGCCACATTGCCATAGGAATGTGGACGCCTCCAGGCGGCCTGCGGCTTGAGCCAGAACGGCTTGAGCCAAGGCTTGAGCCAGGCTACGGACGTGAAGCGTCTAGAATTGCATGTCCACGCGCATGTAGCTCATGCTGAAGGTCCACTACATGTAGACTGATGATAGCATGCCGAAGGCGTGGCCCACAATCCCGAGCCTGTCTGGTAGCCTGGGCCCCAGGCTGGAGTGGTTGATCCTTCGGGGCGCGAGGTGGACCCCCTTGTTTTTCCTGCCGCGCAAGATGGCCACGTCGGCGATCGCCGCGGCGATCTTTCCAAAATCGGCACCTGGACCCCGTTCCTGCCCACGCGGGCCACGTGGCTTTCGGGGGGGGGGTCACCGACGAGCTCGGACACTTCGACTGGAGCACGCTTGCGGGGCCTCGCGAGCAGCCCCGCCCTCGCACAGCGGAAAAATAAAAGTCGAACGGCGCGAGCAGCCGCCAAGCAGCCGCGACGACACAAGCACTGGCGCTCATGCGGCAGACGACAGTTGCGCAACAGCGCGGCAAGAGCGCCTCTGCGTAGCGGGCCCGTCAGGCACTTACTCGCGACAGTCCGCTCGTGAGCCCCCTGGACCGAAAGATCGCCGACGTCGTTCGCCTGCTCATCCGCCCCAACGCCCCCGCAAACCCCAAAGCGGCCCCGATGCCGAGCGCGGACACCCTCGAAGGCGCGCAAAACTTGACCCCAAACGGACTCAAGTAGCGAGGCAAGGGCGAGGCTGTGTTCCGGGTCGAAGGCATTGTCCAAGATGCCCAACACGCACGCGGCGTCAAAGACGACCTCGCTCGCGGATCTCGGCGGACGGAGGTCGCGCCCCCGAACGCGCGGGGCCCCAGGAGCCGCAAACCTGCCTCGATGGCCCCCATAGAGCTCTGCCGCGTTATTCGCGAGCCTCGCGGCCCTAGAAGCCCTGGGAGGCGGGGCTGGCGCGCGCGGGCCCGCAAGCTTCGAAAACAGACCCGAATCTGACTCCACCAGAGTTCGAATTAGGCGAGAGCCCTGGGGGTCCTGAAAATCAGCGAGTCCCCAGCGACGCGCGGTCTTAGACTTGGCGCGCGTCCTAAAGTGGCCGTCGCTAAAAACTCGGATGCTCAAGCTGTCGCGTGCGGGGCCAGCTCGCACCCTGCCGGCGATGTCCAGGCGATCCTCGAGCTGGGCAAAGAACGCACGGCCGATCAGAGCCCATCCGGCTGGCCTGCTGGCAAAACGACGCTTGCAGGCCGGCGCAAGATTTACGGGCGCACGCTTCGCTGCGTAAAAAACCTCAGCGCCGCAAGGAAACGATCGGACTCGACGGCCGAACACTCCCGCTCCTGCGCGTAGTAGGAGGACAGCGCGAACTCGTTGCGCACCGTCGCGAAGTCAATCTGCCGCGGCTCGTACTTGCCGTCGCAGAAGGAGGTCGCGATGCCCGAAGCTGGGCGGCCCCGCACGTTGGCGGCGCGCAGGTGGGTAGAGATAATGAGCTGCAGCAGGCTGCCCGACTTCCAGGACTGCACGCCCACGGCGCACGGGCCGACCCCCCCGGTCGGGCGCAGCTGCTTCCCGAAGGACGCGCCGGCATCAACGCAGAGAACTGATCTGAAAGATGGCGGCGTCGAGCGAACCAGCTGTTCGTAATATTGGAGATCTTGGGCATAGAGTGCATGATTATGGGAGTCGGGATCAAGGCGAGCGCAAACAACCCAGAGCCGCCCTCTGTGCGGAGTCTGGACTCCAACGGCCAGGCTGGTCTGTCTGAACAGCGGCTTCCCGACGATGCAAGCCGTGAGTGTTTCGTGGACTATGATACAGGGTATCCTCTGCCTCCCGCTGGGGGACCCTAGGATCGCTGCGTGGCCAGCTATCTCGGGATGAGGCAAACAAGCATCCGTGAATTCCTAGATGCAGAAAATGCCCAAATTGAATTCCCGCTCAGGCTGTTCCGGCACCCGCACGGCACCCCACGTCGGAACTCCCCTGCAGTTCCATGAGATGATAACGGTACCGTCGCTGGCATGAGCTTCTCCGTCGTGGGAGGCCGATTGTCAAGAGCGTCTCGGAGGATCGCTGATCTCCTCCAACTTGCCCGAGAGATCGATGGCGACGCCTGCGGCGTCCAGTCACTCCTGGGCCCCCTCCGCCACGCGCAGCATGAAGGTCAGGCACGCCCTCGTGAAAAAGTCGCAGGGGACGACAGACCACCGAGCCCATGCAGATATGTGCGCCCAGTGCCAACGTCATCTCCTGCGAGTCGTGAGTGGGCCGCTTCGTGCTGAAGGCCGTTTTGATTAAGTCCCGTCCGTGCGCCGCTGTACTGAAACACAAAATGTCACCCGTTTACTTGTCGATACTATGCCCGAAGTTTCCCTTAGAGGCGTCTGTCGAGCTCCGCGGCCGTAAGGAATCGGCGAGGGAAGTGCAAAACTTGCGGCCCTTCATCGAGACGAGGCACTTTCACATCTGGTCTTTATGGCGGACGCCCACTTTCACTCGATCCGTGTAAGAGCCCGCCGCGTAGACCTTGGCCACACGGGCTATGCCCTGGGCCGCCAGGACCTCCATCTCAGTCACGAGCGCTGCGCCCTCGGAGTAGGTCCAGCCACTGATGCATATAGTTTTTCTGGCCCATGGGTAAACGAATGGGCGGTGGCGCCACCGTGGAAGCCTCGGTAACCCCACCGAACAGACGACGACGACGACGACGACGACGACGACGACGACGACGACGACGACGACGACGATGACGAGAGAAGCGTGGGTAAACGACTTCAGGGACGCGCGATGACCAAGAGCTCCCGCCGAACAGACGACGACGATGGCGACGGCGACGGCGACGGCGGCGTCGTCAACGGCGGCGGCGACGACTCCGCCGTCGTCGTCGTCGCCGTCGTCTGCTCGGAGAGGGTTCGTACTCGTCCCCGCCCCTGCCCTCGTCCCCGCCCCTGTTGTCGTCGACGACGGCGGCGACGACGACGACGAAGACACGACGTCGACGACCACGACGACGATGACGACGACCACGACCACGACGACGACGACGACGACGACGACGACGACGACGACGACGACGACGACGACGACGACGACGGCCGACGGCCGACGACGACGCTGTCGTCGACGACGACGACGATGACGACGACGACGACGACGACGACGACGACGACGACGGCTGACAACGACGGCCGACGACGACGGCCGGCGACGACAGGCGGCGGCGGCAGCGGAGGACCCTCGGCGGCCGGCGGCCGCGGGCCGCTGGGCCCGGGCTGGGCGACGGCGGGGCCCTGCCGGTGCGGCGAGGCCTCGGGCGGGGTGGGCGCGCGGGCCCGCGGCGGATGCGCCCCGCCGCCGCCCCCGAGCACACCGCCACGCCGCCCGGCTCTGTTGGGCCGGGGCCGGCCAGAATGCGAGGTGCCCGCCCCCGCTCGAGGGCGGCAGCTGCTCGGGCAGCGCAGCGCAGTGTCTCGGGCCTCCCTGCCTCCACGCCGTGCCGCCTCGGCAGGGCTCCGCGGCACCCGCCCCGTCTCCAGAGGGGGTACGTTGGTGGTGGCGCCTCCTGACTCCTGCTGTCTGCCTCCTGCATCCTGTCTCCTCCTCCTCCTTCCTTTTATCCTCCTCCTTCCTTTTCTCCTCCTCCTCCTCCTCCTCCTCCTCCTCCCCCCCCCTCCTCCTCCTCCTCCTCCTCCTCCTCCTCCTCCTTCCTCCTCCTCCTCCTCCTCCCTCTTTGTGTGATTCATCTTCGCATTATGGATAACAGTCGTATTGTTATGATTGGTAGTGTTAGTGTTGTTAGTATTCGCATTCTTCTTCGTAGTATTATTACTCGTCTTCTTCTGTTTCATATGAGTAGTATGATGCGTTTTATGGTCATGATGAATCGTCATACGACGTGTATTGATGGTACTGTGTTGTATGATGCTTTTTAGTTTTAATAGTATTCGAATGCTGTTTCGTCTTCTTGTGCTTAGTAATCATATGTGGATGAGTGGTTTCCTATTGTTCGTGTTATTATTCTTCGTAGTTGTGGCACTAGTACGTGTAGCCATAGTAGTAGTAGTAGTAGTTGTTGTTGTTGTTGTAGTAGGTAGGTAGTAGGTAGGTAGGTAGGTAGGTAGGTAGGTAGGTAGGTAGGTAGGTAGGTAGGTAGGTAGGTAGGTAGGTAGGTAGGTAGGTAGGTAG
>CAUYUJ010022459.1:503662-533662 GCA_963575745.1 Prorocentrum cordatum
ATGTAATGCTATGCTATGCCATGCTACGACATCCGACTGTGCGAATAGAAGCGAGATCTACGCCATGGTGGGGGATGGGAATGAGGGGGTAGGACGTCAGATATGACGCGAGCGCACCTAGCTTGTCCTCCTCCCCCTCCTCCTCCTCCTTCTCCTCCGCCTCCTCCTCCTCCTCCTCCCCCTCCTCCTCCTCCTCATCATCATCATCATCAATATCCTCTTCCTCCTCCTCCTCCTCCACCTCTTCCTCCACCTCATCTTCCTCCTCTTCCTCATCCTCATGCTCGTCTTCCTCCTCCTCCACTTCTTTCTTCTCCTCCTCCTCCTCCTCCTCTCCCTCCTCCTCCTCCTCCTCGTCCTTATCCTCCTCCTCCTCCTCCTCCTCCTCCTCCTCCTCCTCCTCCTCTCCTCCTCCTCCCTCCTCCTCCTCCTCCTCTCCTCCTCCTCCTCCTCCTCTCCTCCTCCTCATCTCCTCTCCTCTCCTCCCTCCTCTCTCCTCCTCCCCCTCATCCTCCTCCTCCTCCTCCTCCTTCTCCTTCCCTCTCTGCTCTTCCTGTCCTCCCTCCTTCTCCTCCTCCTCCTCCTCCTCCTCCTCCTCCTCCTCCCTTCCGCTTTCTGTGAATCATAAGGGTCCTACGGGACCGTTGCGCGCCACGTCCCGGAGACGCAACACGTGGGACCAAAAATAAGGAAGACCATGCCTTGGGCGGGATGCTAAAACGTGCGCCCCCACCCCCCACCCCCACCCCCCACCTCCCCCCCCGCAACACTTTCTTTGAACCATTTTCTAACTCAAAATAGGGTTGCACGCCTGCGCCAGTGAAACAATGCCCCGCGGTGCGTGCTTTCGCGCCAAGACGCGCGGGCGATGCCTGCACCCAACTATTTGACCTGGCCATGGCGCCTGCACCTTTGCCAGGCACAGCGCCTGCGACGATAAAAACTAACGCATGCGGCGCCTGCGATACTGCCTCGGTGCACACGCGATGCCTGCGCCACATCATTGGATGCGCCCGCAGTGCATGAGCCTTGCCACGCGCAGCGACTGCGCCGACGAAGCCCCATGCCTGCAGTGCCCACGCTAACGCCAAGATGCAAGGGCGACACATGCACCCGATGAAATGACGCGCCCGCGGTGCCTGCGCTTTGCCACGCGCAGTGCCCGCAATGCCTGCAATGCCTGCGCTGAAGCGGCGATGCATGGCCGGTAGCTGCACACAATTATTTGACGCGGTTGCGGTTCCTGCGGCGCCCGCGCCTCGCCCAGCCCATACTTTGAAAATGGAAAACGCTCGCACTAAACCACACGACGTCTGAGGGCAAATGTGCCAGAGGATGCCTGGATGCAAATCCAGGACGACCTTCTCCTCGTCACCATTGCTCCTCCTCCTCCGCCTCCTCCTCCTCCACACTTTCCTCATACATAATTTCTCCCTGTCGCACCCCGAGGCCAGTTATTAAGGCGGGCGGGGTGTTTCGCCTGAGAATTCCTCACCATTTATGACTCTGAAGCTTAAAAAGTGGCAGAAGCTTAACAGATGGAAGGCGGGTGGTTTTCAAAATGTGGCTCTCGCTCTAGCGCCCCGAAAATATTGCAAGAGCTTCGCGGATTGAGAGCGGGTCGTTTTCAAAATGTGGCTCTCGCCTTAGCGCCGCGTACATCCGTTGTTTTTTACATGTGCAACAGTTTCACGGATTGAGGGCGAGTCGTTTCCAAAATGTGGCTCTCGCCTTAGCGCCGCGCACCTTCGTTTTTTGTATACTAACTAAGAATAACAACAACAAAAAACGAGGGCAGCTCGTTTTCAAAATGTGGATCTCGCCTTCGCGCCGCGCACACCCGTTGTTTTTTGTTTAAGTGCGAGAGCTTCACGGAGTGATGGCGAGTGGTTTTCAAAATGTGGCTCTCGCCTTAGCGCCGAGCACATTCGTTTCAAACATTTGGAAAAGTTTCACGGATTCCCATGATCTAAGTACCAGAAGTTGTGTTTGGGAAGGATTCAGGATTATGCACCCGGGTGCAACAATTATGTTGATTCGCGGTGTTGAAGTCCCAAAAATGGCGTTCTGGCGCGATTCTGGATCGTCAAAACGCAGCAGTCAGGTTGATCCGTGGCGTTGAAATCCCGAGAACAATGTTTTGGCATGCTTCAGGATATTCAAACGGTTGTCTTCCAACGAGGAAGTTCCCTAAATGGAAATGAACCGCTGTAGGGGCCTATGAAGAGGGAGCTTGGAGGGAGGGTTAATTGATTCCAACATCGTTGATGACTCTTGGGTTTACACTGGTCCTCCTACTCCTCCTCCTCCTCCTCCTTCTCCTCCTCCTCCTCCTCCTCCTCCTCCTCCTCCTCTGAGCCCCGTTCGGCCCCCTGGTGCCCAGGAGGGGGGTCGTCCGTGAGCGCACTTGAAAGGGGCGCAGCTCGCGGGAGCCAGGGGCCTCCATGCCATGGCGCGACAGCTCCGCTGCGGACGGCGCCCCATGGAGGCAATCGAGGTGGAGGTCGAGGACCACGGCGGCGTCCTCCTCTGGCATGGACGTCAGGGCCCTCGACATGGTGGAGGCAGCCACGGCCGCAGCAGTCTCGGCGGCGGTGGCTGCGGCGGTGATGGCGATCGTCCCCGCCAAGGCCAGGCTGCAGTCGGCCTCGCTGGCGGTCAGGCCGACCCAGGCCCCGTGGATGGCGATCGAGGACATCGGGTCGACCAAGGTCGCGGCGCCCCCATCGCCTCTCCCAGGGTCGTAGTCATCGCCTCAGGCGACGCCATCAGCTCCGAGTGCTGCCAGGACGCGCTCGAGGAACAGAAGGAGGCGCGCGGGCGGATGGTGGACAACCACAGCGACCTGCAGGAGCCGCCCACGGTCTGATTGGGGGCCAACGTGAACAGCCGTGGGAAGGAGAAGAAGGAGAAGAAGGAGAAGAAGGAGAAGAAGCACACGAAGGAGATGAAGGAGAAGAAGAACAAGAAGAAGAGCAAGGAAGCACGCCTGGTGGACTAGGGCTGCGCCTGGCGAGTGAGGCGCAGGGGCTCCAATACTACGACGTGCTGAAGAGCAAGGGAGTCCGGTACATGGGCTGCTCCGTCACGGAGTGGCACGACATCGGCGAGGAGGAGGAGATCGATGAGGAGTACACCAACAAGGAGGTGGTGTGGTCCGAGCTGGTCGCCCTCAATCGCGAGACGTTCGCGAAGCAGGCCAGGGCTCGTGAGGAGAGGATGACGCTCTGGAGGCTCGACAACGACATGATCGTCGAGACGCTTGGCGGCATCGGCCACAAGAAGGAGAAGAAGGAGAAGGATGAGAAGCTTGGGGTGCTGGCAGCTTTGCCAGGCCATGGCAATAAGGAGAAGAAGGAGAAGAAGAAGCTTTTGGTGCTGCCATCAGTGCCAGCCTTCTTGGAGGAGAAGTATGAGAAGAAGGAGAAGAAGGAAAAGCCCATGGTGCTGCCCGCGGTGCCAGCTTTTCCGAAGTTGGAGGTGGAGAAGCAAGAGGACGTGGTCCTGAAGATGGGGGAGGAGCAGGAGGGCAACTTCAGGGTTCTCGAGGATGAGGGCCTGATGGACTTCCTCCTGGAGTCGGTCCCCAAGGAGGAGCTCCAGGGGTGGGTCGAGGAGGCAGGGGCCACGATCCAGGAGTTCTTCAACAGCGTCAAGAAGCACTTCGGGAGCGGCTCCGAGGAGTCGAGCTTCGAGGTGGGGACCTCGGAGTGCGGGCCCTCGCACTCTGGGGTCCTTAGGCTTGAGGGCCCCGAGATCCTCCCCGCCTGGCCGTGTCTCCTCGGGCTGTCGGGGCATGGGTTTTTTTTGGGGGGGGGGCCTTGCTGGCCTGTTCGGGCTGGGCCTGCTGGGCCCTGGCGTGGCCCTTTTGGGCTGCCGCTCCAGGGAAACCTCGGGGAGGCGGAGAGTTTGTCGAGGCTGAGGCGGCGCGGCCGTGCGCCGAGGAGCGATCGGAGCAGCGCTCGCATCGTCAGTACCCTCCTCCTCCTCTGCATGCTCGATTGGGGGTCGAAACATGCCACCCTGAGCCTGTCCCCCCCCCCCCGACGTTGCCCCTGGCTTGCGAGTCAGAACTTGGCTCTCCGGCTGCAGTTTGGGGCGATCTGGACACCCCTGGCCCGCTCTCGGCGAGGTGCCGAGGCCTAGAGCCCGCGCCCAAAAGCCTCGAACCTCGAGACTTCGTCCCCCCTGGGCCCTGATGAGGGGTTTAACGTCGATGCCTGGACCTCTCCTGGGGCGCGTTCTGCCCAGAATTTCGAGGCGGATCCAGCCACGGCCACGAGGGCGCCCCAGGACGACCCAAAACCTCCAGAAAGCGAACCCCGACCCTCGAAGCTCGAACCTCTGAGCTCATCCCCCCCTAACGTTGCCCCCGAGCCCCCCCCCCAGCAACGCCCGTCGGCCGTCCTCCTCGCACGAGCCCTCGGTGTGCTGCAACTGCTGCTGCGACTGCAGCTGCTGCAGCTGCCGCAGCAGCTGCCGCCCCTGCTGCTCCTGCAGCTGCTGCAGCTGCTGCGGCCAAAGCATCATCAGCACGCCGGGGCCTCGGGACGGACGCGGCGTGGGACACAGAAGGACACACTGCTTCCCTGGACAGGAAATGCAGCTTTAGTCGTCGATTTGTTTGTTTTCGTCGCCTTCGTCTTTTTCTCTGCTTGGGGCCTCGAGGAGCCGTCTTTCGGGCACCGGGACGGTCAGAAACGCACCCAGGATGAAAAGCTACCCTCAGGCAAGTCCACCAGACGATTTGTCAACACGACCTGCAAAAGTTGCATCACTTTCCAAGAGATGTAGAACTACACCGCCGTGACAGAAGTTTCATAATCTTTCCACGCAGCACCCCGCAATTGCGGATAAGAGTGCGGGGGCGGGCGGAGTTGTGTCGCGGGTGGGTCGCGGGTGGGTCGCGGGACGGGTGGCGGGGTGGGTCGCGGGGGGGGACGACGACATCAACAACAAACAACAAACAAGAAGAATCCAGACCACGGAATCCCACTCCACCCACGCACCCAGGGATGGTGTAAGACCGCTCGGCCCCCGCACTCTGATGATGGATGAATACCCAGTCCCTCTCAAGATTCGTGAAATGACACACGGCGAGCGGCGTTCGGCGGAGTAGCGTTTGGTACCCTTAAAGCTTTCAAGATTGATCGAAAGGGGACCGGAAACTGCTCCGAGCAAAATTGCATGATTCACTACACGGGATGTGCTTCCACGCGGGGTAGATCCTACTCCGCCTTCTCCGCCGACTTGCAGTCACTGCAACCCCGGAATGAGGAAAGCGCTCGTCACGGTGATGCATGCGCACCATTTGGAGGCGCACGTCCGAACCGAGCACACATCCCCGACCCCCGCTTTGCCGGGAGTGAACAGGCGTGTGAGACATATTGCTTTCCCCCTCTCCCCCTTCCCCCACTGGGGTCCAAAAAGCCGTTTGAGGGGGGGGGCGGGGGGGGGGGAACGAGGGGGGCCGAGCTCCTCAACGCATCCCGTGGCCTCCAGAGCCTCCCCCCACAATCCCAAGACGGCGCATGAGGTCCAAAACAGGCGCACGAGGTCCAAAACAAAAGCCCAAGATGGCCCCAAGATGGCCACAAGATGGCCCAAGAGGCCTCCCAGACGCTCCAAGAAGCCTCCAAGAGGCTCTTCAAGAGGGCCCCAGAAGGCAAACATCTGTGATCCCTCTTAGGCTTTTCAACGATTTGAGCGTTCTCGCCTTTTCGGCTTTCCGACGCTCCAAGGCGGCCCAAGACGCCCCAAAGACCACCCCAAAACGGCCCAAGAGGCCTCCATGAAGGCCAAAAACTGGGCAAGAGCGCCCCAAGACGGCCCGAGAGGCGCCCAAGACGGCACAAGAGGGGCCCAAGACGACCCCAAAAGGAGCCCAAGAGAGGGAACACGAACCGAAAATCCGAGCTTTCCGCCCCAAGAGGCGCCCTCAAGAGGCCCCCAAGAGGCCCCAAGCGGCCTCCAAAAGGCCCAAAAGATGCCCCAAGAAACCCAAAACGGCCCCCAAGAGGCCCCCAAGAGGCCTCCAAACTGCATCCAAGAGGCCCCCGAGAGGCTTCCCACAAGATCCCAACGAACATCCAATAGGCTTCATATTACCCACAACCCAGGCACGGCGGCGGGATGGGCCGAAGGCCATTCGATAATCGTGCCCCTTCTCTTATGTCCATTCCCTCTTCCTACATCCCCTTTTCTGAAGAAGGTCCCTGGGAGGCATCTCGCGAGCCCCTCGAATGCATCCAAGGAGCTCCTGGCCCACCAGACAACTTCCAAGGTCGTCGCACGCACTCGCTCATTCTGGGGGGTCGGCGGAATGGCGTAAGCCCCTTGAATATCGGTACCAGGGCAAGCGGCAAGGAATCGCCCGCCACGGAGCCTATACTATGAGATTTCTGAACGCGCGCGTCACCTCTGGGGAGCCGACGCACACATAGTATAAGTACTAGAACCATCGCGCGCGCTTCGCGCGCGCTCAAGATCTAGCTAGGCTGGATGGTCGAACTCTTGGGGATCTCTATTCCATGACACTTCTTCTCCGGGGCTTCCAGGAACCACGAAGACGGCCGAAGCGGCTTCCAAGACTTCCTACGCTCCACCTACGACGTCGTGATTAAGACAGGCTCATAATGCACTTCGGGGGCCCTTTTGTTCGCAGCGGCAGGACGTAACCGGAGGAAGATGGAGAAGGGGAGGTGAATGGCTTCCCTGGGGGAGAAGGAGAAGGAAGATGAGGAGTTGGAGAGAGTGGAAGAGGCCGCAGAGGAGGAGGAACCGGAGGAGGAGAAAGAGGAGGAGGAGGAGGAGGAGGGAATCTGAGATTTCCCTTTTGACAAGCGTAGCGAACCTGCCAGGCGAACTTTGAAAAAAATGTTGGCCATCCCGTTTTTCTCAAGTGCCCTCGGGGCCTCTCTCGGGGCTCTTTCGGACCTCTTTGGGGCTTGTTGGGGACCTCTTAAAGCCTCCTGGGGGTCTTCTGGGGCGAAGATCTCGGGTTCTCGGTTCACGTTCCCGATCCTGGGCCGCGGTCGGGACCCTCTCGGGCCATCTTGAACGTCTCTTCGGCGCCTTTGAAGCCTGTTGGGCCGTCTTGAGGCGCTTTTGAAGCCTATTGGGCTGTCTTGGGGCGATCCTCGGAGCCTCACGGAGCGTTTTGCAGCGTCTGGAAGCGGAACAGGCGGAAACACCAAAATTGTTCAAAAACCCATGGAACATACATGTGCTTTGGCATCTTCGAGCTCTGTTGGGAGACCTCTTGGAAGCCTCTTGGGTATCTTGGGGACCTCTTGGGCCGTCTGGAGGCCGTCTTGGGGCCTCTTGGAGCCTCTTTTTCGCTGGCCGTGTGCGCTGGGCGGTGCAGAATATTGGCTGGTGGCATCAGCAGATGGAGGGTGAATGGCCAGACGTTCCGAAGCGAGAACGTGGACGACCACTACGCCGTCGGCCGAAGCCACAGATCGCCCTGACGCTGCACGAGGTGAAGGAGTTCGGTGGCTGGATGTGGTGTGGTGCGTTGCGGCAGGCGCGCGGCTACACAGCGAATGAGGAGGAAGCTCTGGGAGGCGGACTGCCAGCCGCCGCCGTGGACCACAGCGGGCACGCACAAGACAGGCATGGTGGGCTCCTTGGAGGTGAGCGTCGCGGTGGTTATGGCCGCGTCGGCAGCAGCAGCGGCAGTAGCGCAGCCAGCAGGAGTACTACCAAGGCGGGCACCAGCTGTGCCAGCACAGGAAGGCGGCCTGCGTCAGCACAGAGTGGAAGTGCATGGGCCGTATGTGGTGTGCATCGAGTGCGGGGCGTACTCGGCGCGGAGGCGGGCAGGCCTGGGGTCCGCTTGCACGGGGCCACTTGCCAGGAAGGGCCTCAGTGCGAAGGACGACGCCAAGCGGAAGAAAAGGGACCGAATCCTGGCGCACAAGAACCCGCAGACGGGGAAGCCGCTGGACCACGAGCTCCAGCTACCAGTGCGACGAGGGTGAGCACTACGTGGGGATCTTTGCTAAGATCTGAGTCTTGCCTGTCGGCGGGATCCGCTGCAGGCATGGGGGAGTAAAAAAAAAAAAAAAAAGTCTCTTCAGGGCCTCTTGGGGCCTCTTGGGGGCCTCTTGGGGCCTTTTGGGGGCTTCCTGGGGGCCTCTTGGGGCCTCTTGGGGGCATCTTGGGGCGGAGAGCTTGATTTTTCAGTTCGCGTTCCCTCTCTTGGGAAACACGAAACAGCGAGAATGCAAAAACATAATCAAAAACCTATGAAAATCAACGATTTTGCCCTCTCGGGGCGCTCTTGGGCTTGGGGGCATCTTAAAGGCCTCTTGGGGCGTCTTGGGGGCCTCCGGGGCAGTTTAAAATGCATCCGTCTTGGGGGTGTCTCGAAACCGTCTGGGGCCGCCGGGATGGCTGTCTGAGGGCTCCCCGGGGCGGCTTTAGGCCCCCCAGAGGCGGGCCCGGGCCCCTGGACCTACATTTGCGGTCGAGGTTCCGGCCCTCGGCCCCGGAGCCAGGTGCGCCGCTATGTGTATGTGTCTGGGCGATGCCGACAGCAGAACACTGGGGACGCGGGTCGAACGGCGGCGGACCAGAGGCCGACTTTGGGAGCACGAGCCCCACAGTGGCTGTGGACCATGCTGTGAGAGCGGGGTGCCACCTGCTTCTACGCAGGCAGCCGCCAGATCCACGCGCGCGCTGCCGTGCGACGGGGGTCATTTCAGGGAGCTTGCGCGTCCGAGCCTCAGAGGGAGCCTTTTGGAGGTGGCTGAAGGAGAAGACCCTTCCTTCGACGAATTCTGTGTCCACCGTTAGCTGACACTGTGCTAGTGTGGATATCCTCCGACCCCCAGTGGGGGCGCACGTCTGTGAAGCGTGCTGCTGGACTGCTATCGTGGTTTTTGTGTGCTGTCTTATACGTGTGCCTCGTGTCTTTCCAGCCCTGTCTCTTTTCTTCTCTCTGCCAGGGTGGCCCAGACCTACCAGCAGAAGCCACTTGGGGGGGGCCTCAGACTCCTGACCTCAGACTCTTGGCCACCCCAGAAATCCCATGGGGACGCCACCAGACAACCAGGTGGACCCAAGAGGCCTCCTGAATCGCCGAACAGGCCTCGAAGAGAGCCTCAAGAATCCAAGACGGCCGAAGATGTCCCAAATATGCCTCCATGATGACCGAGGAAGGCCCCAAGACGCCCTAGAGAAGGAAAAACCATTGAACAGCCAGAAATAGTTAAATGAGACTTGCCCGTCCCATGTTTTGTTCCCACGATGCCCCAGGATCACTTCACAACGGCCCCAGGGCCCCTGGGATCGCCCAAGCCGGCCCCAACGGTGACCGGAAAAAAACATCAAGATTCCGCCCAAATCGCCCAGAATGACCCATCAAGGCCACAAGATGACCCCGCGATGCCCCCAAGATAGGCACCAGGGGCCCCTGAGCGGATTGCTCGAGAAGGCCCACCAAAAGACCCCAAGGGGCGTCTAAGAGGCCTTCGACCCACTGCCCAGCCAACGGTAGAAACTGGTGGGGCAAAGGTAACAAGGCTATATCACTATAGTTTAGACAAACAGATGGGTCCTGAATTATACGCAACAGGAAGACTGGGCATGACAAAATACAGCAACTCGTTCCTCTGAGTGGGAAAGGGGAAGATTTGGAATCGATGCCGCATGATATGATAAGGGTAAGGGACGGGACGCACGGCAAGTTTAACCGCCAAGGAACTTGGAAACGGACCCATAAACGGACCTACAGGGACAAAAGCAAAGGCGGAGATCGGAAAAGGGAAAAGAAAATGGAGTGGAACCAAAAACTGGAAAATGACAACGCTGTTGGAAATCAAATTAAGCGGAAGCGGGAGGAGGGCAGAGTCCAAAAGACCACGTGAAAAATTCTCGATGCGGAGATCCCAACATGTGCATCTCATACTCCTGCCACGTCTCACTGAAGAACCCTATCTATGAATATCTGAGTGTAAGAGCGAGTCCGCGTAGACGACAGGCGCGACAACGACGACCACGACAGTGACGGCTTCAGTGACGTCCTCCTCCTCCTCTGGCTAGAGACGAGGGGAACAGAAGTGGAACAGCGAAGGGGACTTCATCTTGCCGCTCTCCCCACGGCAACTCAGGCAAGCGCGCATGGCCTTGCTACGCCCGCTGTCTGGCGTGCTACTCGCGGCGCCTGCTGGCTTTTGGGGTGCCACAATGCCACGCTGGCTGCATCGCGGCTGCCACTTGTGAGTGAGCCTTCGTGCGAGTGAATCTGAGTGTGGGTGATCTGAATGTGAGCGAGTCGGGATGTGAGCGGATCTGGGTACGATTGAGCCTGAGCATGAACGGGTCTAGATATAGTCAGACTGAATACGAGTGGGTTCGGGTATGAACGAGTCTGGGTGCGAGCGAGTCAAGTGCGAGCGGGTCTTTTTTGATTTGCGCGCGGGTGATCGTCTGCCGAACACTCCTGCCCGTGGCGCCGAAACGACGAGCGAGGGGCCCGAAGAAGGGCCGAAAGAAGCGAGGGACGGACCAGGACCCAAACAGAGCCGAGCGAGGGACCGACCCGAACAAACAGGGACAACGAAAAATCGAGGGCCCGAAACAAGCGACGCTGGCAAGACTGGCGAGAAAATTTGGAGCCCGCGTCCTTGCTCCTGGGCTTCCAGCCTCAACCTCTGGCCAGGCAGCAGCATGCATACATACATACAAGACAAACGCAGCACGGCGGCGGAGAGCCCTTTCCTCTCTTCGCGAGCCTGGGCTGGGGGGGGACAGAAGGAGCACATAGAGGATGAGTGGGCGCAGGCGGCACGGGTGCCTGCTTCTCAGCGCCTCTGTACCCACTCATCCTCGGCCTAGCCCACGAGCCCTGACGTATCGGCACAGGACACTTCAGAGAGCAAAGCTAGAGAGGCGTGAAAGGATGTCGCCCCACGCAGCAGGCGGAGCAAGAGAATTCTCTCTGCTTCTCTTTGCGAGCCTGGGCGGGGGAAAAGACAAAGGCAGCACACAAGGAGGATGAGTGGGCGCAGGCGGAACGGGCGCCTGCTTTTCAGCGCCTCTGTACCCACTCATCCTCAGCCTACTAGACCCTGACGCGTCGGCCATAAGACCTTTCGACTGTCCGACTGTCAGAGAGAATCATTGCATAGACTAGAGAAGCATGCACAGATATCCCCGCGCGGCGGGCGGGCAAGAGTCTTCTCTCTTTGCGAGCCTGGCCGGGGGGAGGAATGACAAAAACACAGTCGGGATAAGTGGGCGCAGGCGGAACGGGCGCCTGCTTCTCAGCGCCTCTGTACCCACTTATCCCAAGCCTACCCTACTTCCTGGAAGCTGTCCTCTGGAGCGGCCAGGAAGGGGAGTACTGCAGAACAACACTTCTGGCGGCTGGCGTCGGGGATCCGAGTAGTCCTGCCAGCATCAGACAGACGAGACATACCAGATATCCCAGGATACACCCACCCCACCTCCGAAGTATACCCCGAGAAATCTACGGAGCCTCTAACAGCCATGCAGGATCAAACAGTGCCTGAAAACTAAAGACATCGTGAGGGGCAGGAAAGGCATATATAACGCTGACATTGCCAACCGCAGTGACCTCACCGACTGGTTGATCAGTGCGGGGGTCACGACCATCACACATGCGGCGAAGCCGTGAGATGGTGCCAGAGGCCCGAGGAGGCCCAGTGCAAGATTTAGTTAAATCAACTGCCTTCTTACACGAGTAGCGGCCACAGCGGCGACAAAAGATGATATTATTTAGCCGCCTGAGCACGTGCCCACCGCCAGTGGGAGAAGAGCACTGAGAACGCAATAAGTAGCTCTTGGAGACTGAGCTAGCCCAACAATTCACGCATCGAAAACGGCCCGCTGAGGGGTCCCAGAAATGCTCATGGCACCAGAGAGGACTAGGGGTGGGACCGAGGGGGCGGGGGACTAGTCAGAATCCGCCGCCCAGACCTTTTTGGGCACATTCTTAAACATCCAGGCTATACAATGACCGATATACACACCAAGATTGCGCACCAGCAAACCAGAGCGCTTGATACGGTCGTGCAGGACCGTGTCCAGAGTGTGTAGGTCTGCACCTAGGTTAGCAAGTCTGTCGGCTTGCTTATTACCCGCGGAGGTAGAGTGGCCACGAACCTTGGTGACCTTAATTAGGTGATACCCGATATCTGAAGCCGCACGGTGGACACTGACCCACAAGGATGCGTGAGTGGCCCAGCCGCGCGTGGTAGCTTCATACCCCATTGCCCAACCGTCAACGACATACTGGGCATCCGTGACAAACTCATAGCAGTCGGGGGGGGCGGCACGGGTTAGATAATATATATATATATATATATATATATAAAAACGCGTATAGCTCAGCCCCTGAGACATCCTGGGTGAGAAAGGGATATACGACATAGGCACCAGCACTAAGCCGAAGCCGATCATTGGCGAGGGGCTCACCAAAAACATTTCGGCTACGCGGGGCAAATGAGCAAACACCCCATCCACAACGGAGAGTGAGCGGCGAGGGACCATGCTTTCCCGAGCCGTCTCCGCACGCAGGCGACGAGAAAAAAGGGGCCGTCTATGGCCCCTTCCCAGACAGGGTCTGGGAACGGTGGTGCGAGCAGGGAGCAATAGCGCGGGTCGGGAACCATGGCAGTGGTCCAGGCAGGGTTCTCGCGGTACTGCTCGATGCAACGGGTGAGGGCTGGAGTCGGGCCGAACCAACGACGAAACTCCACGAGCCCATCACACTCATATAGGGTGTGAAACACGGGGTCTGAGGGGACAACCTGGCAAATGGGGCACATAGGTTTAAAGTATATGCCCCCAGATGTAGAAGTCCTCAAAGCACGTTGCTGGAGGACGCCCCATCCTTCAGTCTTTTTAGACAGGAGGGAAAGTAGAGGGGGCAGGAAGGGGGGGCCAGACAGGTGACTGAAGGATGGGTGACGCTCAGAGGCCTGCTTCCAAACCCAAACAGACGCGTCGCGAGTCACCAATGCAACCACCTCACGAGGGGAAGTAGACGAAATATCAACATCGGTTCCAAGAGAACTCCGCCATATTGTGGGCGAAACCGCAGACCACCCAATTCTACGCATAGTGGCAACCAAAATCTGTCCTGGCCCTGCAATTCAGTCCACGGGGTATCTGGCGTCACCTTGGCGTAGGCTAACTGGAAAACTTGGTCTATCATACCGACGGGAAGGAGAGAATCCCATCTAGAGACAGTCCAGAGACGAATAACCTCAGCATGTGCGTCAATAGCAGGGTCGGTAACACCATGCAACGCCAAATCCATCGTGACAGACCTACGCTTACCTGTGCCGAGACCAGCGTGGTATATAGCACGGATCTGACGAGTCTGATGGGCAGATAGACCGACGACATCAATGCCGCACATGACCGTGGGCCGCAAGTTCGTGTTTACAATACCTGCAACCTTTGCACCAGCCTTCTTTATCTTCAATAGGCGTCGGGCCTTAAACATGGCCTTCTTCAATCGACCAGTGAGGACTGTACGAGAACGACGCCCCTGACGTAGCTGATAGTCAACCCCGAGGTTGCGACAAGAGAACTTGACGGCACCAGCGAGACGCGGGGTTTCAGCTGCAATGCTCTGGGCCAACTGGGGGCCGGTAGCCAAGAGCACGATTTTCTTCTCGGAGAGTGGTAAACATGCCGAGAAAGTCAGCTTGCTCATCAACAGGTGCGACGCATCGGGACCGATTTTGAGCAACTCCCTCTCCGAGCCTATCCCCGGGGCCTGGACGTCGTCGGCGACGAGGCCGAGGTGCATATTTGGATACGACTGACGAAACGAATCCAACTCGGGCATCAATAGAATGCGCATAAACAGATCGGCAAAGGAACAACCAGCCACAATAGTTCTGCTAGCTCTGACCCACTCCCCGACAATTCGCCGCAACGTGACCACACGTGGGGAACGATACAGAGACAGGAAAACCCTCAAGAGTGCTGGATTAAACCCAAACTCACTAGCTCGTCTAATGAGAAGCTTATGGCGAACCTGTTCAAAAGCCTTCTGGATGTCGAGCAAGAGTGCAAACACAGACAAACCTTTGGCAGATGCTAGCTCCGTGAGCACGCCCATGCGCCACACACATGCTTGGCAGGAATGACCGCGCACACCATACACGTACGGACGAGGATGCAAGCGCGCCCACATAACACCGTACGCGTGCCTGAAGAACCGAGAGAACGTGCGCACACAAGTCGTGAACAAGGCCACCGTACGATCGCCACCATCAACCTTCGGGATCAAATTCATGATGAACACAGCGAGAATGGGAGGAAATCTACCCAATCGCAGAACAGCACGCCAGATGCCAAACAAGGCAAGAAGAGACGAGTCGGAAAGTAGCGCATGGTGACGTGGATGCATAGAGTCCAATCCAACCGACGTACGAGCTTTGCACCTGCGACACATCTGTCTGTACTTGTCCAGAGACGGGCGAGGCAATGATGCAAGGCAGTCGGGCGGAATCGGCGGGGAATCCAGGGCCAGGCAAGGATCATCAGTGTGCTGCTCCATGGGCTCCCAGATAGCATGCCAAACTCCTTCTCGCGCCTTAAGATGATGCTGCGGCGTACCGACTGGGGCATCTGGGTTCGGGGTGGTCTTGTCAAAAGATGCCCAATCCATCGATCCCTTGACAAAACGGCGCGCAGCAGAACCCCCTTCCTGGACAGATCGGATGGCCCATGATGTCCAGGATTGGTATCTCTGCGCCGATGCTGCACGTTCCAGAGCAGATGCGGACTCAGCCAATACGCCCCGCAGCCAATCTATGGAACCAAGATCTAGGGTACCAAGCCTATTGGCATAATACCTCCACCATGACCAATCGGGGGGAGGACCTCCATCACGCTGCGAGGGGCGATATCGGCGCAGGGCTTGACGGGCTCTCCGATAAGAGGGCCACAACTGCTTGTCAGCAAGATATAGAAGAGTGCCAAGACGGTTAGAAAGATACCTCCTGAGCCTGCCTTCATATGACGAAAGCGCACCTCCAGGAAACAGTCTGGAAACCGAAATCTGGATAGTAGAGGGGCGCTCACCCCCCGTGGCGCAACCCTGCGGATCTGGCAACTGGAATAGGGCAACCAACTCCTGAGCAGACGTCTTCAGCCAAGAAGAGGTAAGACGATCCAAATCTTCCACAGTGTCGACTGCATCAGGATCAGGAAAGGCATCCCAGGAAGGCGGACAATTCGAACACCCCACAGGCCGAATAACAAGGATGCGAGGCGGACGCCGAAGAACCGATACCAAATCAGAGTGAAAGATTTCCACGAAGGGTGAGAGCAACTGGCTGGTGCTCGGGGATCAGGCGGGTTTCCCAGACCTCACACTTAACTGCTGCCGCAAGCAAGGTGTGAACCACAAAGTAGTCAATCAACGACTGGGCACCCGCGGACTCATAGGCATGGCGATCTGGCGCGACAATGACCCCACCTATGAGCGTTAAGAAGTCCGTATTCTGCAAGTCCTTGGGGGACATGTTCGAGTCCCCTGATATAACAAAGGGGGTGGATATAGTCTTCATGACTGCGGCCACCTGCATCAGAAGCTGAGCATTGCGATCTTCAGCGCCTTCTCCCGCATGCAAATAGACATTGGCCCAAGGGATACCTGAACCAACGACCCCATGCCATAGCTCCAGGATAAATCTCTCTGGAGGGGGCATGACAACAATCGGATCCAAGACCACTTCAGAGAAGGACCTGGCATAATGCGAGACAAGGCCCATTCCTGAACTCAAGCCGCCTTTCTGAGTACTAACTGAGGGGTGTAGGTGCGCATGGAACCCATGCTTGTGAGCACGGTTGACTGCGAACTCGATAGCCTCTTCAGAACGACAGAGTTCTTGAAAACCAACAGCATCAAACCGATCAGACTAAGCCTCCAGGAAAATATCGGCATTGGATCAGGAGGTAACATTCACAGTAGCGATGACCCAGTCCCGACGCGGCTTCTGACCGAAGGCTGACTTGTCGGGCGGGGTCTCCGATGTGCTAAAGGTCAGACGGGCCCTTGGGATTGGAGCCCCCCCACCACTGCTGGGGTGTCGGCGGGGGCAGAGGCGGCGGCAGCCGACGGCGAAAACCTTCCTGACTGTCCCGGCTGATCAACAGCGACATCAGGGGCATGAGCAGGACGTTTCGGCGCAGGCGGCAGCGAGGAAGAGGAACGGGGAGGAGCCCTGGCAACACGTGTTGGGGACCCTTGCTGGTCGACAGACATCCTGGGCTCCTCAGACTGGGACCGAGGTTCACTGGCAACACCAACAGGAGCATAGCCAGACATAACGATACCCTGGAGGTCCCGTAACGCCTGAGCAAGCTTCTTGTCTCTCTGCACTGCCTGGGAAGCTGCGAAGACGTCCGCCACGGCTGAGAGATCTGGGGGCGTGAAACCCTCAGGAACTGGCTCGTTCGATGGGAGATCCTGCAACTTAGACTGCCACATAGCCATATCCTGGGCGACACGTTCCTGACGAGAGCAGAGGGCATCCCGTTCGCTCTGAAGGTCCAGAATCTTACGATCGAACTCACGGATCTGGCTAGAGATCCTGTCAAACTTCTTACTGGCCCAATGGTGACGCTGCTTGTAGAACGCACGCTTCTGGGGAACCGTAAGCAAGTCGGACTGTTGTGCGCGAAGATGCTGCAACTCATCCTGGAGACCCAAGACCTGATCACGAACGTACCTGGTCGGCGGAAGCAGGCGAAGGGACTCCAACTGGCCCAGCAGGGCCTTGATAATCTAATCAATCTGCGTAACCGAGAGCTCATTGCCATTGGTGTCGACACAGCCGCCATCAACGTCGTCGTCGACATAGTCAGCCCAGAAACCACGATCACTGCCAAGACCGTCGTCGCCAGAGTCAAATCCGAATCTATCCTGCACTTCCTCATCCAATGGAGCCTGAAGACGTTCATCCAAAGACCGAACTGGGGGGGTGGCAGTACCGTCAACATCATGACGATCATGGACACGAGCACGGGGAGGAGACAAGACACGATCACTGCCACTGCCTTTGCTCCTGCCTTTGCCTTCTTTGTCGCCTTTGCGACCGTACTTTCCTGGGACCTGTCCTCTGGAGCGGCCAGGAAAAGGGGTACTGCAGAACTTACACTTCTAGCGGGGGCTGGTGTCGGGGATCCACGAAGTCTTGCCAGCATCGCGACAGACGAGACAGACGAGATATCCCATGGCGCGCCCCGGGCGACTCAGCGGACGGCACACGCGCCAAAACCGTCCGAGCCTGCCGCACGGCTGCGGACAAGCTCGAAGCCTCGCGGCAAGGTTTCGAACTTGAGCCAAAATGGCTACGGAGTGCGAGCGGGTCTGGGTCTGAGCGAGTCTGAGGGTGGCTGAGTCCAAGATTGAGAGTGATGAGTACCACTCTGAGTATGAGTGAGCCTGGGTGCGAGGTAGTTTGAGTATGGATGAGTCTGCGGGTGGATGAACCTGAGTGCGAGTGAGTCCGGATGCGTTGGTCGGGGTGTGAGTGAGTCTGAGTGTGAGAAAATCTGAGTATGAGCGAGTAAGTACGGGTGAGTCTGAACATGATTTAATATGAAACCTGGGTATGAGTGAATCTGAATGTGATGAGCGAGCCTGAGTGAAGAAAAGGTGCTCGTGAGACATCCTCACAATCTGCTCAAACCGCATGAGACACCCCCACATTATGAGCGCGAGCCCTGGAATGTCCCCCACCCCTGGCAGCTACCCCTTGGGAGTGCTGAAACCAGCGCCTCGCCTGAGACATCCTCACAATCTTCGCCGAGAGCAGAGCATGTTGGGGGGCAGAAACAAGCAAACTGCATGAGACACCCCCACAATCTGAGCGCGAGCCCTGGAGTGTCCCCCACCCCTGGCGGCTACCCACCCAAATGCAACGCCTGCCATATCGCGGCGAGCAGTGGACCACCAGAAAAATCTGAGCGAGTCTGAATGAGGAAGAGTGTGTTGGAGTGTTAGAGTCTGCATGTGTATGAGTAAGAATGCGTCTCAAGCGGATTCCCTGAGTGGGCCTGAATGAATATAAATGAATCTAAATCTGAGTGGACCGAAATAAAAAACAAAGTGATGCGGCTGAGTCTGCGTGAGGAACCAGCGCCCCGCCTGAGGCATCCTCACAACCTGCTCTGAACGCAGACGACTCCGCCCGCCAACAAAAAAGCAAACCGCCCGAGACATCCCCACAACCTGGGAGCGAACGGGCCCGTGATATACCCCCTGGCGGCCCCCCCTTGGGGTGCTGAAACCATCGCCCCGCCTGAGACATCCTCACAACCAGCTCTGAACGCAGACGAGTCTGCTCGCCAAAAGAAGGCAAACCGCCCGAGACATCCCCACAACCTGGGAGCGAACGGGGGAGTGAGATAACCCCTGGTGGCCCCCCCTTGGGGTGCTGAGACCAGCGCCTCGCCTGAGACATCCTCACAATCTGCTCTGAACGCAAACGAATCTGCCCACCAAAACAAGCAAACCGCCTGGGACCTCCCCACAACCTGGGAGCGAACGGGCCCGTGATATACCCCCTGGCGGCCCCCCCTTGTGGTGCTGGAACCAGCGCCCCGCATGAGACATCCGCCTGAGACATCCTCACAATCTGCTCTGAACGCAGACGCGTCTGCTCACCAAAACAAGCAAACCGCCTGGGAAGGGGGGATGAGATACCCCCTGGCGCCTTCCCCCTTGGAGTGCTGAAACCAGCGCCCCGCATGAGACATTCTCACAATCTGCTTTGAACGCAGACGAATCTGGCTACCAAAACAAGCAAACTGTCTGAGACATCCCCACAGCCTGGGAGCGAACGGTGGAATGGTATACCCCCTGGCAGCTCCCCCTTGGGAGTGCTGAAACCATAGCCTCGCCGGAGACATCCTCGTTCCCCCAGCGCGAACGAGGGTCTGAGTGCGAGTGAGCCTGAGTGCGAGTGAGTGTGAGTGAGTCTGAGTATGAGTGAGTCTGGGTATGAGTGCTTCTGAGTCTGAGTGTGAGTGAGTCTGAGCGTGAGTGAGTCTGAGTATGAGTGAGTCTGAGTATGAGTGAGTCTGAGTATGAGTGAGTCTGAATGTGAGGGAGGAAGAGGAAGAGGGGAGTGAGAAGCGTGGGGAGTCGGCGCGCTCTGAGTGATAAGAAGAAGACCTTCGTAGGATATCGGGAAGTAAGAACGCACCGTCGAAAACCAGACCTGGAACCAGAAGTGGGCGGGGGAGCTGGCCGCACACGGCGGTCCGAGCAGTCCCGCTAGGCAGCGAGCCCAAATAACAAGATGCCGGAGACGGGAGAAGAAGCCGAGAATGCCAGCACTATTCCCTCTTCATGTTCCTCAGCCGCTCCCCGCCAAAATGCCCGACTCGGAAAACCAAGGCAGCGACGACGACGGTGCGACTGTGTCGGCGGCAGCGGCGAAAGCGCTGGCAGCCGCGGCGACAGCGAGGGCCGCGATCGCGAGCGCGAGGGGACCCTCAGCGAGAGTTCTCCTACTGGAGCCACCTGCACACCCCTCTCTGGGAGTGGTGCAGAGACAATGGGAAGAAGTCCTATGCGCGCCACGGAAGCGGGTGCGCAAAGCCAGAGGGCACTTATTCGTCTCAGGCCAAGCCTGGCCACCCCAGGAGTCGACTACAATAATGGTGATGATGGTGCTGATGATGATGGTGCTGGTGGTGGTAGTGGTGATGATGATGACGTCGACGACGATGATGATGATTGGATGATGATGATGATGAGGAGGAGGAGGATGATGATGAGGATGATGGTGATGATGGTGATGGTGATGGTCATGGTGATGGTGATGGTAATGATGCTGATGATGATGATGCTGATGATGATGATGCTGATGATGATGATGATGACGACGACGACGACAACGACGACGACTGCCCTTGTCGAGTATACACCCACCCTACCTTTGCTGGTGTTCTGGCGCACCTCTCCCTCCCAGGGGCAGGAAGCGCTTCCTGGATGGCCTGGCTCAACAAAAAAATCTGCGTGGGAGGCCGCTGAATTGCCGCAGCGCTCCGAAAGCTTTATGTGTCGCCGCGCCGTTTGTCCTAAACGCGCCCAAACAGACGAAGCCGTCACCACGGCAAACTCACGACAAACCGTACGTCCAAGGCGAAGCTTGCCCAGGTGCCCGCGGCGTCCTCTGAAAGACGAAAGGCCGCGCGTCGGAACAAACGGCGCGCCGACATGTGGTGAGGGGCAACGATCGTACTGTACAGAGCGCGACACTGCGAAGGCGATTCGCAAATCGTGCGTGTCGACTGCGGCCAATGCTGGCGAAAGGCGCTGTGCCCGCAGCTTGTATCACTTATAATGCAAAGAAAGCGTTCGCGCCCAGCCGGCATGCAACAACCATACCGAACAGGATGCGGAGTTGGAAACAGTGTTTCTAACAGTTGCGGTAGCAAGGTAACGAGAGATCGGAGGGGAAGCAGAAGTGTAAGAAAGAGACGGCGGCGGGGACGAAGGACCACCGCCATCACCATCATGATATGATCCTCCTCGTCAGCATCATCATCATCATCATCATCATCATCATCATCATCATCATCACCATCATCAGCATCATCACAATCATCATCATCATCAACATCACCATCATCATCATCATCATCATCCTCGTCGCCGTCGTCATCAGAATCACCATCATCACCATCAGCATCCTCACCATCATAATCGTCCACATCATCATCCTAGCCCTCCTTCTCCTCGTCATCATCATCATCAGCAACATCATCATCAGCAGCATCATCATCACCATCATCCTCATCATCATCATCAGCATCGTCAAACATCATCGTACGTGCCATCGCCATAAACCACATCAACATCAGCAGAAGCATCACCATCATCACCCTCGTCCTCGTCATCATCATCATCAGCAGCATCCTCCTCTTCCTCATCATCATCATCGTCATCGACAACATCATCCCCACCACCACCACCAGCATCATCATCATCAGCATCAGCATCAGCATCAGCATCATCCTCATCATCTTCATCATCGTCATCATCAGCATCACCAGCATCATCATCGTCAGCATCACCACCAGTATCATCATCATAATCAGCATCATCCCCAACCTGATCATAGTCCTCATTCTCCTCATCGTCATTCTCATTAACAACATCGTCAACATCGTCAAGCATCATCGTACTCGTCATCGCCATCTACAACATCAACATCACCAGCATCGTCATCATCATAATCGTCATCATTATCATCATCATCACCATCATCATCATCATCATCATCATCATCATCATCATCATGGTCATCCTCATCATCGTCCTCATCGTCCTCATTATCCTCATCGTCATCCTCATCAACACCATCATCAGCATTGTCAAGCACAACAACCTCACCATCAACAACGTCAACAACATCACCACCATCACCACCACCACCATCATCATCGTCATCATCATGATCATCATCAACATCATCATCAGCATCATCATCATCATGGTCAACAGCACCATCAGCACTATCACCATGACCACTATCATTGCCACCACCACCACTATCATCATCACCATCACCACAGGCGCTCGTCTCCTGACCGCGGGACAGTGCCCGCGTTGCCCGCTCTGCCCTGCCACTGGGCCATCGCAGACTCTCCGAGGCAGGATCAGCCAGCACCAAATTGGAAAATCAGATCGAATCGAAATCTGCGTCGGATCGAACCGAATCGGATCCATCTCATCTTTCTAATTTTCTCTCTTTCTCTCTTTTTCTCACTCTCTCTCTCTCTTTCTCTCTCTCTCTCTCTCTCCCTCTCTCTCTCTCTCTCTCTCTCTGTCTCTCTCCATGATATATATATATATATATATATATGTATCCCTCTCTCTCTCTCTCCGTCTCTCTTTCTGTGTTCCTTTCCCTACCTCTGCCGCTGGGCTTCGCATGGATAATACAACAAGTGCGTCGGTTCGGGTTGCGCCGGCTCGAAATCGAAATGGAATCGGATCGGCCGCGCCGGGATTCCCAACGGCAATGGTGCAAGCATGGGGCCGTATCGGGTCGGCGGGAACCCGAAATCGAATCGGATCGAGCCTGGCAAACTCGGCATGAAACCGGATCGATCGAAAGCAGCTCGCGTTTAGACGACCAGGAGGGGGAGGTGGTGGGGGGAGGCAACAAGGAGGACGAGGAGAACTCCTTTCCTCCATGCTGAACGAAAAATGCTGACGCTGGGGAAGCCAACCGACCGCTGAGGTCACCCGTGCAGCTAGAGGAAGTAAAACTGGCATGAACATAAACTTTCGAAGCTCCGCGCGAATTTCTGGATCGGCGCTGGACCCTCCTCCCTGGCGCGCGGAGCGCGTCATGGGCGGCGCCGGAGGCGCCGCCGGGGGGGCCAGCACCGATCCAAGAAATCCGCGCGGAGCTCCGAAAGTTTATCTGACGTGGCTGCAGCCTTTCTTCTTCGAGGGGTCCAAATTCTTCCGTCCGCTCTCACCAGGCGCCGCGTCATCGGCTCGGACAACACTCCAGGCTCTCCCGCGCTGGAGGACACCAATCCGAGGCGTCCCCGCTACCCACAGCGGCCGCCAAGTGCCTCATCTGCGCCTCGACGCCGTCCTCGGGAAGCCCCATGCAGAGATGCCCATGCGAAAAATGAGACTACGCCAGAACCGGGACGATCTTGGTCACCTGAGCTGCAATATGTGTCACATGCGTAGCCGTTTGGGCCCAGAGCGCTCAGCGAGCGAGGCCACTTGCAGGGTTCGAAGTCCTGCAGGGCAAATCCATTGCGAACTTGGAACAGCATTCTCTTCATCATATCGTCTTTGAGACGACTCAGCACGGGGGAGCGGGTCCTGAGGGAAACGGGCCATGGGCCCTGGGACCTTCCCCCAGGACCAGCTCTTCATCCTGAGTCGCTCCCTGACGGTCCCAGAGCCCGTGGAGGGCCCCGAGGGCCTGCAAGCGGCGAAGAGAAACCTCAGGACCCGTTTCTCTCAGGACCCGCTGCCCCCACGGCGAACGACGCCCAGACAGGGACAGAACCGCACTGGGACCAAACGGAGAACTCTGAGGTCCGGCGGCTCTGGAGGATGCATCTCGGGCAGCGCGGCCGCTCCAAAGCGCGCGTCGGAACGCGAGAACGCTCTGCGGTTGGTTCCTGGTCCTAGGCCTGCCTGACAGAGCGCGCTGGACTGGCTTCTTGTCTTTCTCGGCTTCCAGTGTCTTTCTGAGGAGAGGAGGGAAAGCAGATGGGAACGACGGCGACGAACGCTCGAAGTAACTCGAAAGGGAAGCTCCACCCCTGAGTCAGTCCATTCGGGGTAGCCTTTTGCACGAAAGGCAAGCTCCGCTCCAGAGTCGGTCCACTCGGAGTTGCCTCTTTCGGCGTCCAGGTGGTGCCGCTTGCCTTCCTGTGCTTCGCGGCCCGGTGGGGCCGTCAAGGAGCCGCTCGGGATGGAGAGGCTGGGCCCCAGGAAGGGAGTCTAAGACAAGCGCGTTCCTCGACTCGCAAAGTAACTACTCGCAAATGGCCGGGATCCGCCATGGGGGATTCACGTTACGTTACATCGAGGCGAACATGTGTGTGCGTGTTCGGGCGTCTGCGAGTAGGCACTTTGCGAGTAGTGGAACGCGCTCGGTGAGAGCGGAGAGCTCCAGGAGCCAACGACTGGAAAAACATCGAGCCTGGCCCGGGAGGGGGGCTGTGCCAGAAGCCTGGCGGGAAGGAGGGGTACTTACCGACCAAGGAATCTGGAAACCTGCCCAGACATGCTCGCGTCGTGGGAAAAATACGACGGGAAGCTTTTTGCCGCTTTCAGCCTCCAGGGGTCCTCGCCACGCCCCGGGGCCGTCTAAAAACGCCTCGGGAAGAAAAACTGGCTCTTGGGTTCCGCCGGCCTCCGCCGGCGGAGGCTCCGTTCTGCCTCCGCCGCCGTGCGCCAGCCTTCCGCCGCCCCTTGCCGAGGAAGAGGTGCCACCCCCATCGGTTCTCGGAGGCGACGCCCTGTGATTCTGCTCCACGCGCAGCCCCAACGATCCCGACCCCCCAACGACCCTGACCCCTGCCCTTCCCTGGGGCCAGCATGTCGCCCACGATCCATCTGTGATAGCCCCGGGGCCCGGTCACGGGCCCCAGAGGCCCAGATCGAGGAAAGAACACTGGGCTGAAAACATCGGATCGTCGGAGCTCTGGCCTCCCCGAACGCCGCCCCTGAGCGCGGCGGCGGCGTTGCGGCGGGGGCGGCGGCGCCGTGGAGCATCAGTGAAAGCCTCCGAGACGGGGTCCGAACAGATGGGGCCGGAGGATCGCGCCGCATCCCCGATGCATCTCCGATGCATCGCCGATGCATCGGCGATGCATCAGCAACGTCGGCGATTAATCAGCAACGTCGCCACGGGTAAAATCGGACTCCACGTCGAGCCGCACCGCCGATGCATCAGCGATGCGGCGCGACCCTCGGACCCCAGCTGGGAGGCCTAGAGAGTGACCCCGCTGGGCACCTGGTTCCCTGGCATGCGCTAGACGCAAGTGCGGAGCGTGCGGAGGCCACGAGCTGGTGAGTGCACGGCGGAGAGCCACTCTCCCTGGACCCCCGAAGCCACGACTTTTTCATCACGTCGAACACGAGAGGTCTTGACCCGTTCCCAGGTGACCAGCTTGTCATCCTGGGTCATGTTTGACGGTCCCGAGTCCCGGTAAGGGCCCAGAAGCCGAAAATGGCGAAAGACCTCCCGTCCTGATTTTGTTCGTGGCCCGAGGAGGTCTGGGTCGGGGTGGCGAGCGCCGGAGAGGCGGGAAGGCCTCGCGTCGGCGACTCCGAAGGGAGTGGTCTGCAAAAAGCATATGGTTTGCACTCCGCGCCTGGGCGAGGAACTCGACAGAGATCCCTGCCGCGCCCCGACGAGGGCTCATCAAACCCTCTGGCGCAACATGGTGACCCCTAAGACGCAACGGCGCAGATCGTAAACCACACCCTGGCATAACAACGCCGATTTGTGGTCGACGATCGCGTGTGTCCAACTCTCGCCCGAGACGGCCACATCAAGGCTGCCCAGTTCCTCCTGGCAGGACCAGGGGAGGAGGACCCAGACATCCTCCAGAGTCCTGGCAAAAATCACGACAGCAGCGTTTCGAGACCTCACCGGACGCCGGGACCGTCAACAAAACCACCCGGCCTGACAAGCCTGCCCCAAGGAAAGTGTCGGGACTTCCCGGGACCCCGCAGTGGAAAATCAAAATGTCGGACTTCTAAGGAGGATGCACGACGAGAAGGGCTGGAGAGTGGAGGGCGGAACGGGTCCTCCTCTCCTTCCCTGTACTCACCTGCGGCACTGAGGCACTTAAGGCGCTAGAGTCATCCCGACGCCGTTCTCCCCCCAGGGCCAGCCGGCCCTGGGGGGCCCGGCTGTGGGGGGTAGAAGTGGACAGGTAAAAAGCGACTGTACTCACCTCCTCATCCTCTTCCGCCTCAGGATCGGCCCCTGGACCTGTCACGGAACGCGCTCTGGCCAGGACCTCGCGGCGACGAGGCGCCCCAGGGGCAAGCCCAGGGGGGGCCCAACACCTCGGACGTTTTTTTTTTTTTTGTCTCGAGTCGCTGGCTCCCAGGGCTTCGACCCTCCCGCCGAGGGCCGGCTTTCCATCCTGACTCGGCCCCTGACGCCCAGGGCTCGACCTAAACAATGTTTTTCGTTTTGGGGGTTTTCGTTTTCCTTCATTCTGCCTTCGTTTTGCCTTTGCTGCGACGCAGACGCGCGAGTCCGCCGGCCAGCGGGCCGGCAGGCCCCTTTAGGGCGGCGCGGGCGGGCCGGAGCCCGGTCACACGCATGTGAACTTCAAGAAGTCGCTCTCGAGGTCCGCCCAGAATTTGGAAGTTGTAGCACTCTGTAGCCATGTGCCGGGTGTGCTCCCAACCAAAGCCATCTGCACAAATTCTGTGATGTCGTCACTCCACCGGCATCGTGCTGCCCGGGGGTCATGGATATCAGGTTCCCATGCCGCCGCCAGTCGGGCCCAGCTGTGATGTGGTTGTGTAGCAACTCGCCCAGCCCATCTCCATTTACGCTTGTGCAATACTGCAACCCATTCCTTCACATGTGCGCGCGTCGCAAAGTCTGAGGCGGCGTGGGTAGCCCTGCGAATGAAATTGTCCCAGAATTCAAGGTCGGATTCGGCGTCGACGTCGTCAGTCTAGTTGCTGTCTGACGCTGGACTTGCTGTCGTCACTTGTGCTGTCGTCATGCTGTTCAATGTCGGGGTTGGTTGTGTTTCGTCGGTGTTGGCGTGGGGTTGTCTCTGTCGGCGTCTCGAAGTATTGACAATGAATCGTAACATGCGTCGTAGGGTGCGTCGGAGTGTCAAAAACACGTCTTTGGTGAGAGTCTACGTTGCGCAGCCATACATGACCGTTGGCGTCACCGTCCCGCTGAAGAGCCTGAGCCTGCTGCAAAGGGGTACCCGCTGTTCGTAAGCTCGTTGCGGAACTGGTTGAATTTGCGTCACCCCGTTGCAAGTCTGTTGGTGAGCTCGGTCTGGTGGACAGGACAGGACAGGACAGCCCGCGCATTGGCACCAAACTAGGGTGCTGCGGGTGTGGCGCCGGAGCGCCGGCCGTTACGGCAAAGGAAAAAACAGCGGAGGAGGAGGAGGACGACGACGAAGAAAACGAGGCCCGGTCAGAAATTCACATGTGGTGTTGCGTAAACTGTGCTCCAATATCCTGCCAAGAATCATTTGATGCAAGATCAAGAACTGCTGGAATACTCACGTCGCCACATTCCAACGTATCTTCAACATGATTTCTGACGTCATCGATCCATCTGGTTTTTGGTCTTCCCGTCCTGCGTCTGGCATTATATACTGGGTCATGTTGTGGAGTCCATTGAATGACTTGTCGCATCCATTCCAGTTCCTCCGCTGCACTCAACTTCCGTACCCACTGCCATTTCCTCTGCCGTACTGTCGAGACCCAATCGTCGATTCTTAATTTTGCAATTGCTGCTTCAGCCTTGTGTGTGGCCCGCTTGATCCAATCGACCCATGGCTCCAAAACGACATCGTTCGCTTCATCGTCATCATCATGAATATTCGGCGTGGGATCCGGCGGGTTACTGTCGACGTCACATCCGTGGTCGTCCTCTTCGTCGGAGTTCTGGTAGGCGGTGTCGTGCTGGTCGTTGGTCAGATGCTCGAGTGCTTGCTGTGATGCTTGGGAGGAGGAGCTTGCGGAGGTGCGCCGTGGTACTCGTACAATCATGCGAAGCATTTGTCGCTGCGTTCGCTGGAGTCGGTTCGCTAAGTCGGCCGTGAGCGTCCAAGCTTCGCTGCCGTACAAGATAGTCGGTGTGATAGTTCCGTGAAAGAGGCGCAGTCGGTCTGACTGTGAGTACGTTGGTCCAGTAAGTTCTTGCTTCAACATATGAAACTTCCGCCATGCTGTGGAAATGCGGTTTTCGATTTCCGCCGCGTGAGGCGTAGTGTGCTGTAGTAGCCGTCCGAGGTATTTCGTGCCGCGGTACGGTGGCAATACATCAATCTTCATGCCGAGCACATGTACGCTGTCGGGTGTACGTGCTGCGTCGTGACTTGTGCCCGTTGTGCATGATCTTCGTTTTATCAGGATGAAGTTCTAGGCCCGTTTTGCCTGCTTCAGTGATGAGGTCGGTTAGCATATGTGTCAGGTGGTTCAGTGACCCCGTAAGTAAGAGGATGTCATCCGCGAAGCGAAGGTTGGTGAGTCGGTCATTCGTGTGTAATTGGAGCTTGAAGCCGTAATCCTTTGATGCCCATTTTTGTTTGGCTCGTCTCATGATGCTCTCGGACACGCTGTTGAAGAGCAGTGAACTTAGGGGGTCGCCTTGTTTTGTTCCCCGCAGGACGTTGAATTTCCTGCTTGTGCGGTCTGTCTGGACTGATCCCGTCTGGTCCTGGTAGAGCTTTGAAAGCAAGTGGATGTACGGTGCGGGTGTATGCTGCTCTGCAAGCGACTCCCATATGCTGGCGTGCGTGATGCTGTCGAATGCCTTCTTGAAGTCTACTGCGGCCGACCACGTGGGGAGTTGCCATTCGTCCGTGATTTCTTGCAGTATGGACGTCGTGAACAAATGGTCGGTGGTGCCACGGTGGGGTCGGAAGCCAGCTTGGTCGGCGCTTTGGCTGCTCTCGAAGAGCGGACGCAGCCGGTTGTACAGAAGCCGCGAAAAGAGTTTGTACAGCATGGGTATGCTAGCAATTGGTCTGTAATTACTGGGTTGCTGTGGGTCTCCGCCTTTGTGGAGCACTTTGATTACTGTATGCCGCCAACTTGCCGGCGTCGGCAAGCCAGGTAGGAGGATATTGTTGTACATGTCGAGAAGGACAGACTGCAATGCATCCCCTCCAGATTTCAACATCTCGGCTGTTATTCCAGAGGCGTCAGCAGCTCTGTTAGACCGCAGCTGGCGCAACGCTGTTTCCAGTTCGTTCCGTGTGAATGGTGGGATGTCGTCTCGTTGCGCGTCGTGCTCGGGGCGTTCGCCGTTGGCGTTGTCTCTGCGGCTGGTGTCGTTGCACAAGTCTTCGTAAAATGCTGCGAATACGTCGGCTATGGTCTGTCGGACGTGCTGCGTCTCCCCGGCGTTGTCCGCTATGCTCGCGATGAATGCTCGTTTTTTGGTGGATTTTACTCCGCTGACACGCTTCAAGTCCTTGTATTCCGATATGATGCGTTCGATTGTAGCCCTGCGGACTGCCCGTTTGATAGCACGGATTTCTCTGCGGATGTGTTTGTTGAGCCTGCTCCGTGTAGTTGTCTCGTGGGTCGGTGTGTCTCGTCTCTGTTGGAGTAGTTGCGTGAGTGCGTCACTTGTTGGGCGGTTACTGCGGTGACGGCTAATACTCGGAGGTTGTAGCTGCAACAACACATATTTGATTGACTGTTCGATTTGTTCGCATTGTATTTGGAGCCGTGTCTCCGCCAGCAGTACGTCGAGTTGTTCACATAGTGCTTGTTGATACTGCTTCGTGTCGGATGGGGGCCATG
Organism: Prorocentrum cordatum; assembly: GCA_963575745.1. Lineage (NCBI taxonomy): Eukaryota > Dinophyceae > Prorocentrales > Prorocentraceae > Prorocentrum > Prorocentrum cordatum. The sequence continues at coordinate 532,695 of CAUYUJ010022459.1, forward strand.
TTGGTCGTGGATGGCGTTGCTGTCGTGTGCTGTTCGTCGCCCGATGTTTGTGGGTGGTTCTCACCACGCATGACAAACGCAAGGCGCGATGATCAGATCCCATGTCAACATCGGCGGTCGACTCGCAATCTTGGACCATTCGCCACATCTTTTTGTTAACTAAGAATTAATCGATTTGACTGTCAACTTTCTGAGGCGATGTATACGTGATCAACTTATCCACCTGCTTGCAAAAGAAAGTGCTGGCAAGCCGGAGTCGTTGGTTGGAGGCCCATTGCTTCAACCACTGTCCTCGAACGTTCATTGGGCCTATCCCATGCCGGCCCAAAGTGCACCTTGCATCGTCCGGCGCGCAATGCCCAGCACGTGCATTGCAATCGGCTCCGACGATGGTCATCATGCGTGCTGAATGTGCTTCTTGGCAAATCTGGGATAGCGTATCGTACATGGTTTGAACGTGCTTGTCGCCATAACCGCTGTGAGGAAAGTACGCGCTGACGATTCGCAGTCTGAGTGAACCTCTCTTGATATCCACATACGCTATCCTTTCATTAATGGGATTGAAAGAAACAACATGCCTCACCCATCTTTTGTGCAACATGATGCCGACTCCACGCTGATAGTCTTTGAACCCTGATCCCAGATATGCGTGACCACCATCAGTTGTCCAGAATTCCTTATCATCGGTTCTCCATGTTTCGTTCAATGTAATAGCATCCCATTGTAAGTCGTTGAGCTCCGTGCACAATTCTATGACCCTGTCTCCAGAAACCAATCCACGAATATTTTTGTGATAGATGGTTAACCTGCATGTTTCAGTCATCGTATCTGCAGTCGAAGGTGGAGGTTGAAAGTTGGATGCTGGAAGCTGGAAGTCAGGGTGCTCCGCTGGTGGAGTCTGGAGGTCCATGGGTGGAGGTGGATGTGAAAAGTCCGATGTTGGATGTGAGTCTGTGGGCGGAGGTCGA
>CAUYUJ010022459.1:538662-549187 GCA_963575745.1 Prorocentrum cordatum
GGATCTTCATTCCCCCGCCATCCTCTTCCTCCGTGGCTGCGCGCCCAAGGCGGCTGGGGCAGAGGGGGGTTGGCAGAATGATGGAGGCTCAAGAAAGCAAGCACTTGTGGCACAAATGGGTTATCAATGCGGTTCGATCCGACACCACATGGGGGATCAGTCTACAAAAATCAACGTTCAGCCAGCGAGCGGGCGGGCGGTTGAGCGGGCGGGGGAGAGCGGGCGCGCGGGCGAGCTGGCGCACAGGGCGCGCGCGCGCGGACGCGGGCGCGGGCGAGGGGAGCGGGCGGGCGGGCGCGTGGGCGAGCGGCCGGGCGGGCGGTCGCGTGGGCGGACGGGTGGGCGGGCGGACGGGCGAGCGCGGCCGGGCGCGCGTGCGCAAGAGTGAAAGAATAGGTTGCCATGTTGGCAGGCCAAGAATAGAGCAGAGTTCTATGTGTTTCCGACCCCCCAACCCCTGCGCTGCCGCGTGACAAGTGGAGCGAAGTAGAATTCGCGTCGCCCCCATGCGTTGCTCCGCGACGGACGAAGCAGAACAGGTTGCTGTCCGCCTACCTGCGACACCATGTGCAGAGTAGGCATAGACTAATATGTGTTCCGCCACCCCCCTGCGTTGCCATTTGACGACTAGCATATATGAATCGAACGTTCCGCACCCCCCCCCGCCCAGCCATGTGGCGAGTGGAATTGGCTATTGTGTTTTCCGCTCCCTTCCGTTGCCGCGTGACGACTATGAGATGCAACATACGTTCCCCACGCACCCTGCATTGCCATGTGACGGCTCAGCCCTCCACGGAGGTCTCTGAATTCACTTGCCCCGCGGAATATTTATTCGCGTCGATCCGCTGCGTCGCGCCCCCCGGCAAGGGCATAATGAAATTCAGATGCGATGAGGCCTACACCTCTGCAAATAGCACATGGCGCCTCGCTTGGTGCACCTTCCAGCTGCCGCTCCACGCGCGCGTGCGCTACACGATCCCGACACTGCGCATGAAAAATATGGCCACGCTTAAGCCTCCAAGCCTTGTCGTGGTATACATATTCTTACAGGCATATGGCAACTTTGGTGAAATCACCGTCACGCATGATCGCTGGCGTTGCTGATGGCCCGATGCGCGCCTGTCGATCAAGCGTGGATTCCCCCATCTGATATCGGCCAGGTGGGACTGCAGGTGCTGATCCCGTCGCAACCGCTGTTGACAGACTCATGGCGGGTTGCCCCGCAGCTACAGGAGCAGCGGGCGCCCCCGCACGATTCATCACGCGGCGTAGCTGTCGCTCCTGATCACGTCGTTGGCGAGCCAGTTGCATTGAGGATGGCCAATATCTCGGGGCGCAGCTCTCCCATCGACGCAGGTGCCACCAGCTCTGGACCGCGTTGACTCACTCCTCGGTTCACGGGGGCTGCCAGGTACCCACAGTGGGGCACCTGGCCTGGGATACCGGCCTCGTAACTATCCAGCTCCCCGTGTTAGCTGGGACCTATAGAAATCGTCGGCTGTCGCCCGAACGCACGGGCTTTCGGGTTGAATGCCGACCCGAGGGATACCCGTCGCCTGTGCATAGTAATCAGGAAACATGGGCGCATCCATTTTTGGTCCCACAGGCCTCTCAGCAGCCGTCGGATCGTAGATCGGCCGGCTGAAAAACGCTGGTATGTATCCATGAATCCCACCAGCCCTTTGGGCGTGAGTGGTTTAGCGAGTCCTCTCTGTTCTCAACCCCCCTTCTTCCCCTTCGGGGAGGGGTTTACCCCTCCCCCTACCCCCTCCCCCTGGGCCTGGAGAGGTCCTTTCGCGGGTCGGCAGGGGGGTCATTTTCGACTCCTCGGAGGGCTAAAAAACGACACCCCTCACGAGGATTCTGGCCCCGACGGGGGGGGGCAGAAAAAACCCTCTCCTCTTCTTTGAAGCGAAAATCATTGATTTTACTACGGTTTTGGCCCCATCTTGGCCTTCTGAGGGGGCAGCGCTCATTAAAGCTGCCCTCTTCCTGCAAGGCAAAATCATTGATTTTACGAAGGTTTTGGGCTCATTTTGCCCTTCTGAGGGGGCAGCGCTCATTAAAGCTCCCCTCTTCTTTGATCCATCCCCTCCAAGATGGCCCCAAGAAGCGCCCAGGAGGCACCAAGAGGCCCCAAGATGGCCCCAAGAGGCCCCCAGGAGGCCCCCAAGAGGCCTCCAAGAGGCCCCCAAGATGCCCCCAAGAGGTCCCCAAGAGGCCCCAAGAGGCGCCGAAGACGCCCCAAGAGGCCTCCAAGAGGCTCCCAAAAGACATCTACTACTACTTCTACTACTACTACTACTACTACTACTACTACTACTACTACTACTACTACTACTACTACTACTACGACTACGACTACTACTACTACTACTACTACTACTACTACTACTACTACTACTACTACTACTACTACTACTACTACTACTACTGCTACTACTACTACTACTACTACTACTACTACTACTACTACTACTACTACTACGAGTACTACTACTCTACTACTACTACTACTACTACTACTACTACTACTACTACTACTACTACTACTACTACTACTACTACTACTACTACTACTACTACTACTACTACTACTACTACTACTACTTTACTACTACTACTACTACTACTACTACTACTACTACGATACACTACTCTCTACGACTACGACTACGACTACACTACTACTAACTACTACTACTACTACTTAATTACTACTACTTACTACTACTACTACTGACTACTGCTACTACTACTACTACTACTACTACTACTACTACTACTACTACTACTACTACTACTACTACTACTACTACGACTACTACTACTACTACTACTACTACTACTACTACTACTACTACTACTGCTGCTACTGCTACTATTGCTACTGCTAGTACTACCACTACTAATCCCACCAGCCCTTTGGGCGTGAGTGGTTTAGAGAGCCCGCTCTGTTCTCAACCCCCCTTCTTCCCCTTCGGGGAGGGGTTTACCCCTCCCCCTACCCCCTCCCCCTGGGCCTGGAGAGGTCCCTCCGCCGGTCGCCGGCGGGATCTTTCTCGACTCCTGGGAGGGGTAAAATTCGACACCCCTCACGAAGATTCTGGCCCCGACGGGGGGGAGGGAGAAAAGTGTTTCCCCCATCTGTGATCGATCGCCCGACAGATGGCCCCAAGATGCCTCCCAGACCCCTCCCAAAGAGCCCCAAGAGGCCCCAAGAGGCCTCCAAGAGGCCCCCAAGATGCCCCCAAGAGGCCCCCAAGAGGCCCCAAGAGGCTCCCCCGAGGCACCCAAGACGCTCCTGGAAGCCCCTGGGGCCGCCAAGAGGCCCCCGAGACGCCCCAAACGGCCTCCAAGAGGCTCCCCAGGGGCCCGAAGAGGCTCCCCCAAGGCACCCAAGACGCTCCTAGAAGCCCCTCGGGCCGTCAAGAGGCCCCCAAGACGCCCCAAAAGGCCTCCAAGAGGCCCGACTCACACCACCAAGAGCCCGAACGACTCACACCAGAAGGAGGGGCCCGAACGACTCACACCAGGACGAAGCGCCCGAACGACTCACACAACGAGGAGCCCGAACGACTCAAACCACGACGAGGGCCCCGAACGACTCACACCACGAGGAGCCCGAACGACTCACACCAGGAGGAGGGGCCCGAACGATTCACACCACGAAGAGCCCGAACGACTCACACCAGGAAGAAGGACCCGAACGACTCACACCAGGACGAGAAACCCCAAACGACTCAAACCACGAGGAGCGCTTTCTCTCCCTCCTCCTCCGCCTCGTCCTTCTCCCGCTCCCACCACAAGGAGGATGTACAAGGAGGCGGGAGGAAGGAGGAACAGGGGAGATATGCGGGGGCAGGCGGAAACACGCCTGAAAAACACGACTGTCGGCATGCTTCGCAAGAGTTGCTGTTTTGAGATGGGCTGGTGGGGATACGCGAAGCGTGAAGAATTTGGATGGTCCGGCGATGGATTAGCATCTGGAACATACTCCCAAGGCGGGGTCCAGCTGGCGTTCGGAAGGTCAATTCCGCTCCGCCGCATGCTCTCCATGGCCTCGCGCACCTGCCTGTGCATCCACTGCTGCTGCCCCAATGAGCTCTCGGCCCTCCGGGCAGCCTCCTGGCCCGCAGCGGCAGGTTGCCCCGCAACAGCTCGCGGAGATGCACAGGGCGCTGTGGCTTGCATGGCTTGGTAGAGTTGAGGGTCCATCCTGATGCCTTGGAGTCTGGCCTGCAAGCTGTTGGCACTCCCAACACTCTGCGGAGTGCCGAATGGGGCCGCGGCCCTGCTCACGGGCGCGAATGCGGCGGGCGGCCCCGCAGGAACAGGCAGCTGCTGCAACTGATTACGCCACGGGCCGCTCGCATAAAGTCCGCCGTTCAGCGCAACCCCGCTGGGTGTCATGCCAGACAAATAAGCGCTCTGAGATTGGGTCCATGACCCACCCGAGCCCCCCGCAGGTGCCCCCACTTGGTACACATATTGCATCATGAATATAGAGGCATGTTCCACCTCCGCCGAAGGTGTCGGAATGAGGACATTGAGATTGCAGGGTGTACTGGGCACAATCCATCCTCTCAATGTGGAAGCATCGCATGGATATTCGTACCATTCCGCTGGCATAGGATTGGGGCTTTGCAGGTTACCCCACTCGTTGTCTTCAAACTACAGCTCGTTGGCCAAAACCTGCCCAACTCGAGCGCAGTTGCACTGGGCATCGATAGGCTTGATTCCAGCGGGTTGAACCATGTGACTTGGCGGAAGCCTGCCATTGATACCCGACGCCATGATGACGCTGTCGTTGGCAGACCGCCAGACCGGGATGTTGTCGCGAAGTAGATTCTTGAGGCTCACCATGATCGAAACTTCGGAGTCCATCCGCAGGCCTGACTGAATCCACCCATCCGCAAGCAAATATGGGCATCCGCGAATCATCTGCCTGCTTTTCCTTCTAGGATTGTCCTCGCTGCGGCAGGACAGGCCAACATGCATTATGTTCGGGGCGTTTATCCATTGCGCACCGTGGATGAAGTAGCATGGAGCTCCCGGTTCGTTCAGGTCTGTTACCCGTGAATACAAGGATTCTGGGCATTTGACGCCTGGACTTCTGCGCCCACTGCCGGGGCGCAGGAAAATACGTCGGGCGGGCTTCCCCGCGGAACTTCAGCTTCTTCACCTGGAGTCGATTCTTCTGCATGCCGGAATTGTCGAACATCTCGCATAGTTCAAGCACGGCCAGTGCTTGATATGCCCAGTGTCGGCCTCGGAGGCATTTCTTGGTGGCGCCCAGGCGATGAAGACGCCGTTCATCGTGGTTCCTCGGCGGCCCATTTCCCAGCAGGTCTGAGGTCAACCCAGCGGTCGAATTCGCCAAACGAAGCGACACAGCCCGCAAGCTGGCGAGAGACCCTGTCGCGGTGAAATCGCTTGTGCCGAGTGGCTGCAGTGAGCCACTCCGAGCAGCCATACTGATCGCACTCATTCGGAAGCTTCGCACTGATGCACTCCCGACGCAGCGTCTGCACTAAGTATTCCGCCTTGGAGCTGTAGCTGAGGGCGGGCTCTCTCCGCAAGATGTTGCGGACACGATGGCGGCCAAGAGCGTCGTTGTCAGCGCATGTGGCGGCACGTACTGCATCGCATTGTACCACCCTATATCGGTCGGGGCCGTCGGCGGCACGGGGCCCGCATGCTGGGGTGACCACCATCTGATCAAAGGTGCCCAGAGTCTCCCAGCAACGCCTGCTTCCCTCGACCAGATCAGGGATAGCGGCAGGTTGCCCTGCAGACGCAGATGATGGCCCAGCAGGTGCCCCCGCAGGGGTCACTGTCGCAGCTGGCGCTGCAGATGAGCTTGCGATCCTAGATGTCATCTTCCTTCCAGTGATATTCGGAGCACCTCCCGGCGCTTTGGACGCAGTCTGCAGCGCCTTCGCACCTTCATCTCGCCGCGAGAAGCGCGCCCTGGATGCACCCTCAAACGATGGCGCCCAGACAGCCCCCCAGCGGGGCCTGTCAGGAATTGGGCCACGCAGAAATACAAGTTCTTTCGGCGTAGGCGCGCTGCTGCCTTGGAACGCCGATGCCGCAGGGGCCACTGCTGGCCCCCTGCTGCGCTGTCTGCGGGCAGGTTTCCCTGCAGCTCTGCGTGATTTGTTGCTTCCAGGGTCGGCCTCGGCCGGGCCGGTCCTCCTCTTCTGTTTGGGTGGCGCTGGATTTGGTGACCATGGCGCGCTTGGTGATGGAGAATAATCATCGTCCTTCTCAGATAGCTTCCTTCTCTTCGGGGGGCTCGAGGCCTTGGGCGGTTCCTCAGCGGGTGCCCCAGCGATTGAAGATGCCGCAGGTTCCCCCGCATCGCGGGGTGATGGCACGCCTTGCGGAAGCTGGTATTTTGGCTTGTAAATTGCCACGTTCTTGACATGAGCCCCAAATCGTACTTTTCTGAATGGATTCTTCGGAGCACTACGCTGGGTGCTCAGCCGACCCCCCTGCAGTTGCATGAAACTGCCATACCTGGGACAAGGACCATGTCCGCTGGCACCTTCCTGGAGGTCTCGATTTCTGCACCCGCTGGATCGCTGTATTCAGTCTCGCAGGCGCACTCTGAATCATGAGCAGGAGCAGCAGTGCCAACTGCCTCAGCAGGGGCAGGATTGCCACCCGCGTCGTCGCCCTTCGGATTACCAGCACCTTCATGAGAAGAAGCGGGTTGCCCCGCAGGTGATGCCGCAGCCATCATGTCATGCTATCCTCGGTTGCATCGCTCGAGGCTGTGATCTTCATCGAGGTTCTTCCACTGTTGTTCATCGCGTTTTGCCTCATCTTCGGCGAGCGGCTGGTAATCAGCTTTGGTCAAGCATCGTCTGGGAGGATTGCGAGTCGGATCTACCTCGCGACCCAAGCCATCTCAATGAGACCAGACCCACGGTGTCTTTTCAAAGTTGGGGCTCCTTGAAGGACGCCCCATTGGACAGTCTGGTCTGCGAACTGCAAAATTCGCAGCTGCAGACCTGGCCTCGGCAATCTTCTCGATCGCTAATGATGGCCCCCATTTGCGCTCCCTCTTGCGAGGGCGCGGGCCGACTTAGTGCCATGCCCTCCGGTGGCACGGATGATCTTGCCAAGATCACCCCGCGTAACATTACGGAGTGAACACCAGTGGCGGACGTCGTGCTCGGCCCAGCCTTGGCCGAGCCAATACCGCCATCATCGACATAATTGCGACGCACTCGCCTCCAAACTGGGCGGCCCGTGGATCGGTCATGCATTACGAACGCGAAGTGAGAGCCATCGCCATGTCCGAACTCGAATTGAATGCGCCGCTCGGAAAGGTCACCAGCATCGCGCGGGTTACCCCGAAAAGGATCGTCGTCGTCTAGTTTTCCGTATATAGGATTACCAATAGCCTGCAGCTGGAGCACCACTTGCAGCTCCTCCTCTGCAGCCGCTTCGCATCACCAGGGTCCGCAGGTGCCCCCGCCATCTCGCGGCCCGCATCGGCGGGCGCGTGGACATCCTCAACGAACTCAATCTGCGCAGGTTGCCCCTCTCCATGGATGCCCAACCAGTCCGCCAGGTTGATCTCATCGCGGCCAACGTAGATCTCCTCGAAGAGTTCATCGGCACGCCTCTCGAGGGACACGCTGGCTCTCAGATGCCTGGCGGCCGCGAAGTGGACGGCGGCAGTAGGGGCGTCTGCGGGTTCGGCTAATAGCGTCTCCCAATCGACACACTGAATGTCCAAATCGGTTTGAGCCAAATGCATCGACGGACCTCTGCCTCTCCCATCGCCGCGGGGGCGCTCCCGACGAAGATGTTGCGTGCTATGGCAGATATCACATTCCACGGTTTTCCCATCGGCATCCTTCGGGCTGCCCCGACGTCCCTTGCCCATTCCTGAGGCGCGCCCACGGCCTCTACCTGCCCCCAGGAACATGCATTCGCACTGCGGCCCAGTAAGGGGTGCCAAGAATGCCAACATACCTCTGCCATGCAGTCGCCGTCGTTCACCTTTACCCTTACCTCTACCCTTACCCTTCGACCGAAAAGCCCGCCAGATCGCACGTCGTACCTGACGAACTGGTTTCTTCACGCAGCGTCTCCAACGGCGCCTGTGCTTCTGGTATCCTAGGAAGAAGCACTGCGCCTGTTGCTCCCCTGTGAGAATGTACAGGCATGTCGGAATAATCCAGCGCACCAATTCCATCATCTGATGACGTCGGCGTCGGTACCAGAGTCGAATTCAGGCTCGGCGGGCTGCCCCGCAGAGCCTACAAGGGCAGTGGCTTGGGCAGGGGCCGCCGTTGCCGACTGCCCCTGGCAACGAGCCCAGGAGTCGCGCGACCCCGTCGGCTGGCCACCTTGTTGGCTTAATAAAGCGGTGGCCTCAGTTGGTCGTGGATCGTCGTTCCAGACGCTGTTTGCAGGCTGCCCTGCATTAGTGTCGGCATGAAAGGTTTCGGCACGATGACCGCGGCTAAATACACCACCAATGTTGCCAGGGGTTCGCTCAGCAATGCGAGCATAAGACCTCATGCGCTATAGTAAAGAATCAAACTGTTGCTGGGTCCTCGGCATTCGGTGGTTGAGTGGTTCTAGTAGTTGCTGCGCACGCGACGCACCCGCGCCCAGAGCTCTGAACAGGATGACTGTTAGGATCTGGAAGTTGGGGATATTGAAGCCTGCGGTCTCGGCCTCGAAGCGCGCCACCTCAAAGCGCGCCAACGCCCGGTCGATTCGCCCCCCCGCATGGACGCGAAAGACGATGAGAGCCGTTCCTGAATTAAGTCGGTGTTCCTCCTCTGGATTTTCGAACTTAGTGCTGGGGGGAACATGATGTAGGTGACGCCGCCGGTGTGGCGACCACCAATATTCACGCCAAAAATTAATTAATCATTCCGGATAGGTACTCTCATGGCTATGTTCCGTGCGAGCCCTCCCAAACCACGCTGTAATGCCGCGGCCTATTGGGAGGGGGTCATGGTGCCTGTGGTCACGTTGATCCAGGCGTGTACCTCGCGAACGAATACGCGGAAAGGTCGGTTACCGGCAGGGCCCCGGCGGGGGCCGGCACTGCGCGCGTCGTCTCCGCCACGCTGCGCGCGCCCAACAGCGCACCCGATAGCGACCCATAGGATGCCAAATATAGCAATACCAATACAATAGCCCCTTAGGTCGTGGTCGGATGTTTGTGGCTGTGGGTTATGATGTGTTGTCGTTAACCTGCGCGGGGGTGGAGGCGGCACAGTGTCCTATCGCATGTTACCATGCGCTGCGTCTTCAAATAGCTTCCAAAAAAAGAATAGGAGGGTGGACTACAGGAGCGCAGTAGCGCAGGGAAGTAGGATTCATGTAAGAAGCCTCCGCGAGAACGGAGGTAGCGCTGCAAGTGTCCTTGCGGTTGTGCATAGATATGTACACTCCTCCGCGCAAACCCACTGCACCCTGATGTTCCACCATGTCAGTAGTCCACCAGATAGTGCCGTGGATGGTGAGGAATAGAGCTAGAGATGACCACCGTAGGACAATTCCGCTACCAAGTTTGAAGAGGGCTGGGAGGCCCAACCAGAATCTTCGCCTAAGGCGAAGCCCATATCCCACTCTGCTGTACCGTAGTAATGCTAGTCCCAGAAGTAGGAGATCGTCGCGGGAGCGACGGGCCATGTCAAGCGAAGATGTTTTCGGTTTCGCTGGCAAGTTGTGCACCTCGCGATGAGGCACAATCATATATTGGCGGCCGGCCGCTTGAGCACAAGCGGCCGCGGACAAGCGCTCGCTATCTCTCGCCTTTGCCCCAGCCTCTTTTAAGGTGGAATGTCCTCAGGTCCTTGGCCTAATCACTCAAGCCCCAGTCGCCAATTCTGAAGATTCTTTAACGGGCCCGGACCCCAAGTTCTTAAATCTCTGGGGGCTTATCGCCCCGGCGCGTCCTCTTGGCCAAGGGCTCCCCAAGAGACCCCCAAGACGGTCCCAGAAGGTCCCGAATCGCCGAACGATCGGTCCAAGGCGCCCAGGATGAGCTGAAGACGGCTGAAGAGGCGCCCAAGATGTCTCAAGAGAGGACCAAAAGGCATCCCAAGAGAGCCTCAACAGGCAAAAATCAACAAAATGCCACAAGGAAACGTACATGTTTGGCATGTACGGTTTTGCGGCCTCTCGGCGTTCAAGACGGCCCAGGAGGCCCCAAAGATCGCCCAAGACGGCCTAACAGGCCCCCAAGATGGCCCCAAGACGGCCGAAGAGGGCCCCAAGACGGCCCAAGAGGCGCCCCGGACGGCCCAAAAGAGCCCCAAGACGACCCCGAGTCGGCCCGCCAGGGGAAGCCTGAACCGACAATTCGAGCTCAAGATACTCCCAGGAGGCCCCAAAAGGCCCCCGAGAGGCCCCCAAAGACGCTCCAAGAGGCCCAAAAACGGCCCCGAAGAGGCCTCAAAACTGCCTCCAACAGGACCCAAGAGGCCTCCCACGACATCCCAACGAACATCCAAGAAGCCTATGACCCACAACCCAGGCA